>JAJPUD010005418.1:0-118130 GCA_023553655.1 Myrmecobius fasciatus
CCATTCTGGAGAGCAATTTGGAGCTATGCTCAAAAAGTTGTCAAACTGTGCATACCCTTTGACCCAGCAGTGTTTCTACTGGGCCTATATCCCAAAGAGATCTTAGAGGAGGGAAAGGGACCCACATGTGCAAGAATGTTTGTGGCAGCCCTTTTTGTAGTGGCTAGAAACTGGAAACTGAATGGATGCCCATCAATTGGAGAGTGGCTGAATAAATTATGGTATATGAATGTTATGGAATATTATTGCTCTGTAAGAAACGACCAGCAGGACAATTTCAGAGAGGCCTGGAGGGACTTGCATGAACTGATGCTGAGTGAAATGAGCAGAACCAGATCATCATACACAGCAACAACAGTATTACATGATGATCAATTCTGATGGACATGGCTCTCTGCAACAAAGAATTGTCTCAAACCAGTTCCAATTGTTCACTGAAGAAAACCATATACACCCAGAGAGAGGGATATGAAATATGGACCACAACGTAACATTTTCATGATCTCTATTGACATTTGCTTGCATTGTGTTGCCTTTCTCTGATTCTTTTTTTTCTTGTAGATAGGATCTTTCTTGCATAACTTCTCAAGCATTTCAACATTATTAACATGTAGTGGACTTCCTGCCATCTAGGCAGGGGAGGGGCCTGGGGGTAAAATCTGTAATGGAAAGCTTTGTAAAGATCAATGTTGGGGAACTACCTATATATATGTTGTACAAATAAAAAGCTTTAATAAAAAAAATTACTATTTACCACAAAAAAAAAAATAAAATAAAAGGAGAGATTAATAAAATTGAAAGTAAAAAAACTATTGAATTAATAAATAAAACTAAAAGTTGGTTTTATGAAAAAAACAACAAAATAGATAAACCTCTAGTTAATTTAATTAGAAAAAGGAAAGAGGAAAATCAAATTGTTAGTCTCAAAAATGAAAAGGGAGAACTTTCCACCAATGAAGAGGAAATTAAAGCAATAATCAGGAGTTACTTTGCCCAACTTTATGCCAATAAATTTGATAACCTAAGTGAAATGGAGGATATCTACAAAAATATAGGTTGCCCAGATTAACAGAAGAGGAAATAAATTACTTAAATAGTCCCATTTTAGAAAAAGAAATAGAACAAGTCATTAATCAACTCCCTAAGAAAAAATCCCCAGGACCAGATGGATTTACATGTAAATTCTACCAAACATTTAAAGAACAATTAACTCCAATATTATATAAAGTATTTGAAAAAATAGGGAATGAAGGACTCCTAGCAAATTCCTTTTATGATACAGACATGGTACTGATACCTAAACCAGGTAAATCAAAAACAGAGAAAGAAAATTATAGACCAATCTCCCTAATGAATATTGATGCAAAAATCTTAAATAAAATATTAGCAAAGAGATTACAGAAAATCATTCCCAGAATAATACACCATGACCAAGTAGGATTTATACCAGGAATGCAGGGATGGTTCAATATTAGGAAAACTATTAACATAATTGACTATATTAATAACCAAATTAACAAAAAACATATGATAATCTCAATAGATGCAGAAAAAGCATTTGATAAAATCCAACATCCATTCCTATTAAAAACACTAGAGAGTATAGGAATTAATGGACTTTTCCTTAAAGTAGTCAGTAGCATCTATTTAAAACCATCAGCTAGCATCATATGTAATGGTGATAAACTGGAACCATTCCCAATAAGGTCAGGCGTGAAACAAGGGTGCCCATTATCACCATTACTATTCAATATTGTATTAGAAATGCTAGCTTTGGCAATAAGATAAGAAAAAGAGATTAAAGGAATTAGAGAAGGTCATGAGGAAACCAAATTATCACTCTTTACAGATGCTATGATGGTCTACTTAGAGAACCCTAGAGAATCTATTAGATTAAAAAACTATTAGAATTAATCCACAACTTTAGCAAAGTTGCAGGATACAGAATAAATCCACATAAATCATCAGCATTTTTATACATCACCAACAAAATGCAACAGCAAGAGATACAAAGAGAAATTCCATTTAAAATAACTTTCAATAGTATAAAATATTTGGGAATATATCTGCCAAGGGAAAGTCAGGATCTATATGAGCAAAACTACAAAACACTCTCCACACAAATAAAGTCAGATCTAAATAATTGGAAAAATATCAAGTGCTCTTGGATAGGTCGAGCAACTATAATAAAGATGGCAATACTACCTAAACTAATCTATTTATTTAGGGCTATACCAATCAAACTCCCAAGAAATTATTTAACTGACCTAGAAAAAATAACAACAAAATTCATCTGGAAAAACAAAAGGTCAAGAATTTCAAGGGAATTAATGAAAAAAAATGCAAATGAGGGTGGCCTAGCTGTACCAGATCTAAAACTATATTATAAAGCAGTGGTCATCAAAACCATTTGGTACTGGATAAGAAATAGAGTAGTGGATCAGTGGAATAGATTAGGTTCACAGGACAAAATACTCAATGACAATAGTAATCTAGTGTTTGATAAACCCAAATACCCCAGTTTTGGGGATAAAAACTCACTATTTGACAAAAACTGCTGGGAAAATTGGAGACTAGTATGGAAGAAACTAGACTTTGGTCCACATACCACCATATACCATATACCAAGATAAGGTCGAAATGGATTCATGATCTAGACATAAAGAATGATATTATAAACAAATTAGAACAATGTAGGATGGTTTACCTCTCAGACCTGTGGAGGGGGAAGGAATTTGTGACCAAAGAAGAACTAGAGATCATCATTAATCACAAAATAGATAAGTTTGACTATATCAAGTTAAAAAGTTTTTGTACAAACAAAATGAATGCAGACAAGATTAGAAGGGAAGCAATAAACTGGGAAAACATTTTTACATTCAAAGGTTCTGATAAAGGCCTCATTTCTAAAATATATAGAGAATTGACTCAAATATATAAGAATTCAAGCCATTCTCCAATTGATAAATGGTCAAAAGATATGAACAGACAATTTTCAGATGAAGAAATTGAAACTATTTCTAGTCACATGAAAAGGTGCTCCAAGTCACTATTGATCAGAGAAATGAAAATTAAGACAATTCTGAGATACCACTACACACCTGTCAGATTGGCTAAAATGACAGGAAAAGATAATGATGAATGTTGGAGGGGATGTGGGAAAACTGGGACACTGATACATTGTTGGTGGAAATGTGAACGGATCCAACCATTCTGGAGAGCAACTTGGAACTATGCTCAAAAAGTTATCAAACTGTGCATACCATTTGACCCAGCAGTGTTTCTACTGGGCCTATATCCCAAAGAGATTTTAAAGGAGGGAAAGGGACCCACATGTGCAAAAATGTTTGTGGCAGCCCTTTTTGTAGTGGCAAGAAACTGGAAACTGAATGGATGCCCATCAATTGGAGAATGGCTGAATAAGTTATGGTATATGAATGTTATGGAATATTATTATTCTGTAAGAAACGACCAGCAGGAGGATTTTAGAGAGGCCTGGAGAGACTTGCATAAACTGATGGTTAGTGAAATAAGCAGAACCAGGAGAACATTATACACAGCAACAAGACTATACGATGATCAATTTTGATGGACATGGTTCTCTTCAACAATGATGTGATTCAAACCAGTTCCTATTGTTCAGTGATGAAGATAGTCATATACATCCAGAGAAAGGCCTGAGGGAACTGAGTGTGAACCACAACACAGCATTTTAATGCTTTCTGTGAATATTTCCTTGCATTTTGTTTTCCTTCTTAGGTTTTTTTTTTTGTTTGTTTTGTTTTGTTTTTTTTCTCTCTTTCTAGATCTGATGTTTCTTGTGCAGTAAGATAACTGTATAGATATGTATATATATATTGGATTTGTCATATAATTTAACATATTTAGCATGTATTAGATTACCTGTCATCTAGGGTGGGGGGTAAGGGGAAGGAAGGGAAAAGCTTGGAACAAAAAAAAAAAAGTTTTGCAATGGTCAATGTAGAAAAATCACTCATATGTTTTGTAAATAAAAAGATTTTAATTAAAAAAAACATAATATATATGCAAAAAAAAGAGATGACTCAGGGCACCAGCCCTTAACCCCAATATCTTTTTGGGGTATTACCCCATACTCCATGATTTTTGGTAGTTGAATCCCATCATTTTGGTGGCTTGGTAGTGGAAGAGTATGCAGTCCATAAACTCAACAAAACCATTTGGTTAGTATATCTAAACTTCATTAACTTATCTGTCCTTTGCTTTCTATAGCTGTATCATAGACCTAGTGAAAGGGGATACATTGATTAAAGACCAAATTATCCCACACAAAATCTCCCTCCCCCCATTCTCTCCTCCTTTAGTCTTATCTCAGATGAGATGAGCCTGCTCTTCACCAAAGCCAACCTACTTCTCCCTTTGATATCATCCTCTCTTGCTCTATCCAGCATATTGCCACCATAATCGTTTTCGTTATCTTCCTCTGCATCTATCCACCACTTATCTGTCTCTCTGCCTCTGTGTGTGTGTGTGTCGGTCCACCTGTCTGTCTCTCTCCCATAAATCTTTAATCTCTACTGATTCCTTCCCAGATGTCTATAAACATACCCGTCTTCCCAATTTAAAATATATATATATATATATATATACATATCATTAGACCCTACTTCAAAGCTCTAGTTAAATATTGCGTTTTCACAGACTCCTAAGAAACTATCCATTGCCTTCACTTCCATTCCCCAAACTTCTCTTTTTAGCTCTTTGCAATACACACACACACATACACACACACACACACTTTATGTATTTTGTAGTCATTGTTGACCCTTGAAGTTGGGAAGACCTTAGCTTAATCTTGTCTATTACTCATCTTAAAAAGGTGTCTATGATAGACAGTAAATATCAGATAACTTATTTTAAACTTCCAATGCATGCTAGGTGAAGAAAAAAAAAAAAAAGTATTGCAGATTTAGAACTTAAATTTTCTAAAACGCTTCAACTCAAAAACGACCAAAGATACCCCTCTTGTGGCAAAGATATAGATAGCAGACGCTTTTTTTTTTTTTTTTTTTTTGCTTTTTTTTTTCTTTTAATCACTCAAATGAATGAAGTGTGGGGAAGGGGAGGGGAAGGTGATGAGAGAGACTCAGGACTACATCCTTTATTATCCTGTAATCCTGTAATAAAACTACATATTTATTTAAAACGGATACAAGAAAAAGAAAGAAAATTGATTCTGACCCATCACCCATGCAGACAAACAAGAGAGAACCACTAATTCTAGCGTCGTTACATTTAACAATGCAGTTTCACAAAATTGACTTGTCAATTCCTGATGACTGGACCAAGGGTAATTTACTTCTTTTCTAATTTTTAAAAAATAAATTAACAAATCTTGATAGATACCTCTTCTAACATGGAGTGGGCCAGATTTTCAAATTGAGTAAAAGCCAGGAGGAGTAATATTAATTGGAAAAAAGTGGAATTAAGCATTGGGAGAAATCTGAGGAGCTGAATGGAACTGGACTGTGCTGAGCTGCAGTGAGACCCAGAGGGAAAAGGGAAGGAGGCGAAGGTCGGGGCAACAGAGGTGCAGCTCAGCCTGTTTCACTAGGATCTTAGAGCTCGCGATCAGGCGCTCCTCTGGCTCGGGCTTAGCTGCCTTATCCGCCCTCGGCGGTTCTGCTTTGGCTTGATTTCGGCTACCTTCGCCTCAGACTCTGCTAACTGGCTCAAGCAAATTTCGGACAGGGACAGCTCAGCCTCTAAGGCTTTTGCTCTTAGACCCGGAAGAGTTACCCGGGAGTTCCGGTGCCGGCTCCTAGGGGCGGCCATGGCGCCGCTTCTGGAGTACGAGCGGCAACTGGTGCTGGAGCTGTTGGAAACAGATGGGCTAGTGGTGTGTGCCCGCGGGCTCGGTGCCGATAGGCTCCTCTATCATTTTATCCGGCTGCATAGCCACCCAGGATGCCTGGTGCTGGTGCTCAACACCCAGCCGGCTGAGGAGGTGCGGCCGGGACCCTAGCCCGCGAATCCAAGGGCCGAGGGGAGCCGGCGAGAGTAGGAGGGAGGGTTGAGAAAGCCGGGGAAGGAGAAGGCTCGGGAAAACCTGGGGAGAAAGAGGGAAACGGATAGAGAAAGCCGTAACGGTCTGCTGCAAGACCCATAGGGTGTGAGAAGGGCTGAGGGAACCACAGCGATGTGAAGGGGGCAGAGAAGCCGGGGGAGGGGAGACCCCTGGGGATGTGGAGAGCGTTGAGGATGTGAAGGGGTGGATAGCGGGGGTGGAGTGGGGAATCCCTCAGGGTGTGAAGACGATAACGAAGCTTTTGTGGGTGTGAGGGGGATGTAAGGGCAATAGGAAGATTCTTGGAGGTTTGAGGAAAATAAGGGGACTCAGGAATGAGGAGACTCCTGGGGTTCTGAGAGGTCTAGGGAGACGAATGGAGATGCAACAACTCTGTACACACGAGAGTTATAAAAGTGTACATAATTGGTCCTCCCAGAGAGAAAGCACCGAATGAAAAGGGTGTAGAGAGACACTACGAAAGGAGTTTTGTTAGAGAAGCCAGGAAACCTGAGGTGAGGAGGGAGAGCATTCCAGGCTCAAGGGTTCAACCCGTGCGTGCAAAGACAGGAAGATGGAATGACCTGTGAGATCAACAACAGGGAGGCCAATTTTGCTGGATTGTGGAATATGCGGAGGGAAATCAAGTATGAGAAAGCTTGGGATGGGGCCAGGTTGTGAAGGTATTTAAATGCTAAACAGGTTTTCATATTTGATGTTGGAGGTAAGAAGGAGCTACCAGAGTTTACTGAGTAGGAGTAGTGACATAGACAAACCTGCACTTCAAGAAAATCACTTTGCTAGGTCAGTGGAAGAGAGATAATTGAATCTGGGAAACCCTGCTTAACAAAAGATTAATTGAGAAGTGGAAGCATGAAGTGATAAGGGCCTGTCCTAAGGTGTACCTATGAGGAGAGAGAAAATGAAATGAGAGATGTCATATAGAGAAAGGATTTGGCAACACATTGTTTCTGGGAGTGAGCTCAAATGGAGTCTAGGATGATACCAAAGAATGTGATCCTGGGACGCTGGGCTAATTAATGGTAGTACATTGCACAGTGGTAATGAAGTTTGGGAGAAGGGAAGTAAGATGTCCAGCAGAATATTGGTGATGTGGGATTGCAACTCTGGAGACAGACTAAGACTGGATATATAGGATCTGGAGATCAGTGCATAATGCAAATCTAAGCATAAAAGAATATCTTAAAGGTTTTCAAAGCGGCAGAGAAGGGTAAGTACTGAGAAAGGACCATTGACAATTAAAAAATAACTGGTAACTTGGAAGAAAGCAATTTAAATTGAATGATAAGGTTGGAAGCCAGAGTGCAACATGTTTAGAAGAGAAAAACTCCAGGCAATTTAGCCAATAAAAGGAAAGATAGAGGATGATAATTGGGTTAGTTGAGGGGTTTTTTAAAGATGTGGGGAAGAGGGACATTTGTATGCAGCATAGAAGCAACTAGTATACGGGAAGAAATTGAAGATTAGTGAGAAAATGGGAATAATAGAGGGGAAAAACTGGAGAAGCTCCAATGGAATAGAATCAATGATTCTTTTAGAGGAGTTTGTCTTATCAAGGAAACTCTCTGATCATGAAGGGCTTTAAATGCCAAGCAGGAATCTGTATTTAATTTTAGAGGCCATTGGGGAACCACAGAAATGGAGCAATTTATACATTCAAGTTTAATCATGATTTTAATATCTGTAGCCATTTATAAAATGTTCAAATTAAAGTTGTATGAAATCTGATTTGCTTTAGGAATATTTTATCAATCAGCTGAAGTTAGAGGATGTTGAGCACCTTCCTCGACGAGTGACAAATGAAATTGCAAGTGGAAGTAGATATGAAGTTTACACCCAAGGTGGTGTCCTTTTTGTAACAAGTCGAATTCTTGTGGTAGATTTCTTGACTGATAGAATTCCTTCAGATTTGATTACTGGTAAGAATACATTTTAAATGGGTTCCCCCCCCACACATTTTAAATATATATCAAATAGATTTATTTTGTTATTTATATTTACTTTTGTTTGCTAACCAGATTTTTGTCATTTAAAAATTCTCAACTTCACTTGTCAAATGAGATTTCCGCCTACTGTCTTAAGAAAAAATATTTTTTCCTGCTTAATAAGTTTGAAATTAAGGTAATTGAATGGCTTAAATTGGTTTTTAGAATAATGAATTAAAAAAAAACAGCATATGTTTAAAAGTTTATTTTTCACTAAATCATTCAAATCTTAAGGTTAAGAAGCAAGAGGTGAAAGGAAGCTATATTTTATACATTGTAACTCCTCAAACTTAATAATAATCTGTTTTCTAAAAGCCTTTATGAATGCTAAATTTGAACATTTTATTTCTCTATTAAATTTTTTTTTGTAACAAGGTATCTCAATTTGTAAAAATCTATCATCATTTTCTGCTGTTTCAAAAGGTTTTTCTTTTTTTTTTTCCTTTTTGATTTTGGGTTCAAAAATAAAATGATAATTTTGTTTATATTGCCACTAGATGTCAGTATTATTCTAACAGTCACTTTCATTGACAGAATCTAATTTGAACTAATTAGAAATAGAAAAAACCAACCTGAAATAATGAAATCCCACAACTTTGCATATATATTGGGTATGCCAGGAAGACCTGGTTTCAAGTCTTGTCTCTGATACACAATGGCTGGGTAACTAAGCAAGTCACTTGACCTCAAAGTGCCCTTAGGCAATTCCATGGGGCTATAAATTACCAATAATCAATCAGTTTAAATTGATGAGGGAGTTCCTGTCAATTCCAAAAAGAGAATTCCCTATAACTCTAATTTATCCAAACACCACCACCACCCCCTTCACCCATGACAAAGGGATTATATGTCCCTATCCAAATTTGTGAAATCAGAATTAATTCAGTTTTGTTAAACTTGCAGAAATGAGAAAATAAGGGACAGTGTAAGAGTTTAAGTATATTACATATAAAAATATTGTTCTTCAAAAGAAATGGTAGTATTTATTCCAATTTCTATATAATCCAGATTCAGAAATACTTTGAGGGTACAGAAAATAATTAAGAGAATATTGGGCTGGGATTCCCAAAGCCTAAATCTTATATCAAAAAAAATAAATCTCATATCAAAAGTCTTAGCTCAAATTTAAGTAAGTCATTTATCCTCTCTGAGCTTTAGTTTCTTCAGTTATAAAATGGAGATAATAATACCTGCTCTGTCTAATTCATGGAGTTATTGGGAAAATCAAGTGAGATGAAGTGTTTGAAAACAGTAAAGTACTATATAAATGTAAGGTGGTAATACCTTTTTAAATTATCAAAGATAATGGAGTGATTTACCATTTCTTTATTCTGTTCATTTTATGGATGAGAAAACTGAGGCAAACAAAGTGACTTGCTACCACTCTCCATCTATTATACCATGTAGCTGTCGCAAAATACACATTATCAAAAAATATTCAGATGTTAAAATGAGGTAAGTAAACTAACTACAAAATGTCTGAATAATTGACATGTAATAAAGATGGCATCAGTAAAGACTTCTCCATTATTTTTACTTCTAACATGACATATAACAAAAGAATTGGAGGCCATTTACTTTTCTTATTTCCTAATTATGAAATACATTTAGAGGGGGGATAGAAATAAATGAGTGTTCCATCCTCAAACCTCAAATTTATGTTGCTCTATAAAAATCTTTATTTTTTCTTCTTAGGCATCTTGGTCTATAAAGCTCACAGAATCATTGACTCTTGTCAGGAAGCCTTCATCTTGCGTCTCTTTCGTCAAAAAAATAAACATGGTTTCATTAAAGCTTTCTCGGATAATGCAATTGCCTTTGATACTGGCTTTTGTCATGTGGAAAGAGTTATGAGAAATCTTTTTGTAAGGAAATTGTACCTGTGGCCAAGGTAAACTGCCATGTTATATGGCATGTTTTTTATGATTACTATTGTCTGTTACAATCAGTTGTATAATAATCATTTTACATGTTTTGCATGGTATTACTGTTAATTAAATGTACCAACTAGAATATAGAGATTTGAATCTGTGATCTGTACAGTTATAATACTTTGGTAACATAGGATTTAATTGTCAGGTCCCTTCTATTTTCCATCGAAATTATGCTGTAAGTCACTTGAGAGCCTCTTTTAGTTTTCTTTAAAGCTTTGCATGGGATTTTTAGATATCTGGACTGAGATAGAGGAAGGTTTTAAGCAAAGAAATTATGGACTTCTCTCCGGATGAAAAGATTGTTCAACAAGGCTTAGCAGGCAAGAAACATTTACAAATTTTTAGATAATATGTATTTGAGAGGCAAGGAAACAAAGATTCCAATTTTAAGCACTTTCACAACTAATACTAATGAGTATTTTGATAGTTCAGTGTGCTATTTATAGACAATTCCTATAACTTTTCCCTTTTCTTTATAATATCACATTCTACCTGCATTCATAAATGTTTTATACATTAGTGAGTCAATTAATATTTATTTAAGTGCCTCCCTTGTGCCAGGCACTGTTCTGAGTCTTGAAATACATTCCTTCTTTCTTTAGCTTTTAGTTTTTAGAGCATTACTGAGTATTCAAACTGGACCCCATGATTTAACTGTTGTAACTATTAAAATACTAGTTTATACTTTTAAAATATTACTCTCCTTAGGTTTCATGTAGCAGTTAACTCGTTTTTAGAACAACACAAGCCTGAAGTAGTTGAAATACATGTTGCCATGACTCCTGCCATGCTTGCTATCCAGACAGCTATTCTGGACATTTTGAATGCATGTCTGAAGGAATTAAAGTGCTACAATCCATCTCTTGAAGTAGAAGATTTATCTTTAGAAAATGCTATTGGAAAATCTTTTGACAAGGTATTTTATTTTTACTAACAGAATTTTTTATATTGTCATTTTAAGGAATGCAAGATATTTTAATGCTTGAGTTGTTCCTTTCAGGCATGTGGTGTTATCATTCCAGAATTAATTTAGGAGCTATTTAAAATAACTCTTTTGATTTATTTGTAAACAAAATAAATAAAGTACTAACATACTAAAATTTATGTATAAGGGTGCTAGTGTAGCAGTTTGGATTTTGGCAAGAATATTAATGGTTTGTTTGTTTCAGTTTTAAGTCTAATTAAAAGAAGAAATGATGATGTTTTGTTATTTTACAATGTGGTATTTACTGTTTTTAAAAATGGCATAGTTTAAATATGTGAAGGAAAGGAGGGGCATTATTACATTGGGGCAACTTTATTATGTTCATCTCTCTTGCCTTAAGAATAAATAGAATTAATGAGTTTTAGTGTGAAAAAAGTGAGAAGCTCTCTTTTAAAATGACATTATGACTTGGTAAAAAAAAAATATTTAGTTGCAGGAATTTTTTGCTTTCCTAGTAATTGTGAAGATAATAAATGAATTTTTTTAAATATCTTTCAGGTGTAATTTTTATAGTTCATTTTAATTATAGGTTTATTTTAACTAAAAAGTTTTAGAATATTAAGCTAAATAGTGACTTATTATTTCCTGGTTACTATATTTTTCTTTTATGCTGGTAGGGAAAATTACTTTTAATTCCTTTATTCGAAAAATATACTTAGCATGGAAATAAATGTTTTGGCTATGCAACTTCAACTCAGTTTTCCTCTCTTTCAGAGTGTTTCATAGAAAGTCACTTAACTGGAGTGTTTATGTTATGTATGTTCTGTTTCCTTGTGCTTATTTATCATTTCATGCATGCTAATAAAAAGTACATATATTCTTTTCATTCAAGTTGTGCATAATATGGAAAAACATAATTGATAGGTTTCTGTTAGGGGTTGAGTTGTTTTTATCATCCCTCAGACTTGGAAAAGCTGAAGTGCTGTTTTAGGGAGCCTTTTTGTAACCAAGTCTATATATGGCCATAACTTGTCTATTGGAGTTCTTCAAAAGAGGCGTATAACTAAAATGTTATTCCTGTCCAGTGTTCATTTGTTTAAAAGCTAAAAAAATAATGTAGTGACAGCAGTGGTAATTTTTTTTTAAGTTATGTTAAACATTTTTAGCAACATTAAAAGAATTTGTACACTAAACTAATAAACCTTTGCATCCTTTAAAATAATCATTTAGGAATAGGACATATGTAATCATTTTTATAAAGTTACTTTCTGTAAAATACTTAAAGAGTATCCCAGGAGGATAGCAGAGTAAGGGATTACTTAGGAATGCATCTACCCCTCTCTATAACAAATAACTGTTTTCTTTTTAATTCATAAAAGGCTGAGGCATTAGAAATTAATAACACTGAAACCTAATAATAAATGTGATAGGTCAAGGAATGAAGAATAGGTATTTATTTGAGGAAGGAGAGGGAAAAGTTGAATAAACATAAGAGATAGAATAATAGTAATAAAAGTAAACCCAAGAAACTTTGGAAAGAAGAGGTGAAAAGAGGAAGGGAGAATTGGGAGAAGAAAACAAGCATTTATTAAGGACCTATTATGTGCCAAACACTATGCTAAGCACAAAGAATATAAAGAAAGGCAAAAAAAAAAAAAAAAAAAAAAAACTCCCTGCTCTCACAAAGCTCACAATTTAATGGGAGGAACAACATACAAAGAACTATGTACAAAAAAAAGATATATGATAATCTCCAAGATTATCTTCTAAGGGTGTGTGTATATGTATATGTGTGTGTGTGTATTTACGTATGTTTGTAAATCTCTAAGATTATCTCCTCCCTAAGGAAAACACTAGCTTTAAGGGGGATAGGAAAAGGTTTCTTGAAGAAGGTGAGATTTTTAGCTAAGAAATAGGAAGAAACTGGATTTAAATTAGTATAAGCAAAACAAATAGCAAAGACTAAATGCTAGCATAAAAGAGGAGGTGAATTTGTATTTTTGTGTGTGTTTGATAATTTGGTATTTTTTGAACTTGTGATTTCATGGGTTTAGTGAACTGTTGGTATGAAATTTTCTTTTCCAACGAAGATCTACACTGTAGGTATTCTTAAGAGAGTTGTCAGGGGGTACCAAGAGGATAAATAATTCATTCAGAGTCAAACAGTCTGAATAAGTCAGGCAGAACTTGAATCCATCTTCCTAAGTCTGAGGCCAACTGTCCACTATGCCATGCTGTACATGTATCTCTGTGTGTGTGTGTGTGTGTGTGTGTGTGTATGTGGATACATAGTATAATATTTAACAGTTATAATCCTAAATGTGAATGGGTTAAATTTCCCAAGAAATATAAAAAAGATTAAAAGAGATAAGGGGCAAAAAACCAATTTGTTTCACAGAAGATATATTTAAATCATACAGTGAAAACAAGGTGATAAAATAAAATCTATTTTGCTTTAAATGACTCTTAAAAATGCAGAATTTTTTGTAATATCAAATTAGGAAATAATAAAAAAAATTTAATTAAGAGAGACTACATTATGTTTAAAGGCCACATTTTCAATTTAAAAATAATTTCATATAATTTATGTGCAATAAATGATACAACAGATTAATTCATGAAAGAAAAATTAGGAGAATTGCAAGAAGATTCTGATTATAACATAATAATACTTGAAGAATCTTTAATGTCCCTTCTTCAGAGCTGGATAAACCCAACAAATAGAATATTAAACAAGAAAGATAATGCAGATCTAGGTCATAGATTAATCCTGTCTTGAAAGGCAGCTACAGTAAAACATTCTTTAATAACAAAAGTACACTAAATGAGTAATTTTTTAGAAAGGAAATATAAATAGCGCATACAGATTGAAGTGGAGTGTAAGTAATGACATCCTGAATGATTAGGTCAAAAAACCAATTATAGAAACAATAAATAATAATAATAATGAAACGGTATACCAAAATTTTTAAGACAAAACTGTAACAGGCCTCTGAGGAAAATTCTTATTTTTGAAAGTCCATATTAATAAAAAAAGAAAGGATCAGTGGACTGAATATGCAACTTTCAAAACTAGAAAATAAATAACCTTAAAACAAATATTAAAAAAATCTTGAAAAATTGAAGGGAAATGGATAATACAAAAAATAGCTGGATTTTGTTTTGTTTTTTGTTTTGGGGGGGGTTGCTTTTATTTTTAGTATTCTTTTTTAAATTAGTCTTGCAAATACTCTTCCTCTTACCTCCTCCTATAATCCTTGCAATATCAGGATTCTTTTCCTTGACAACTTCTTGAAATATGATTTCTAAGCTCTTTCTTTGATAATGGCTTTCAGGTAAACCAATAATTCTTAAATTATCTCTTCTCTCTATTTTCTAGGTCAGTTGTTTTTCTGATGAGATATTTCATATTTTCTTTTTTTTAATTTTGTTTTACTGCATCTTGATGTGTCACAGAGTCAGCTTCCATTTACCCAATTCTAATTTTTAAGCAATTATTTTCTTCAGTAAGATTTTGTGCTTCTTTTCCCATTTCACCAATTCTGCTCTTTAAAGAGTTTTTTTGGGGAATTTTTGTACCTCTTGTTCCACTTGGCCAGTTCTCTTTTTTAAGGGGCTATGCTTCTTTTACCATTAGGCAAATTCTAGTTGTTTAATGTATCATTTTCTTCAGTGTTCTTTTTGTACCTCTCTTATTAAGCTATTAATTCTCTTTTCAGAATTTTCTTGTGTGTGTTGTGTCTTCTTTGTTTTTCCAATTTTTCCTCTACTGCTTTTATCTGTTTCTTTAATTCTTCCACGAGGTTGGACTTGGATACAATTAGCATTTTCTTTGAGGCTTTGTTTGTAATAGATCAATGGAACAAATTAAGCAATTAGAAATAGCAGTTTCAACATTTGATAAACCTAGGAACAAAAATTACAGAAATAAATCTGGGGAACCAGTCTCCTAATTGACAAAAACTGTTGGAAAAACTGGAAAGTGGTTTGTCATCAATTAGGTTTAGTCTAATGTTTTATATCATATGTAGTATAATGAAAATTAATTTGTCTTTAATATAAAAGGCCACATTTTTTAAAAATTAGAAGAGAACAAGATCTGGTACCTTTAACTCAGTCAACACATATTTCCTAAGCCCTTGGAATAGAAATGCAAGCAAAAAGATAGTCCCTATTCTCAAGAGGTTGCATTTTAAAAAGGGAAGATAACAAAAAAAAAAAAAAAAATGGACAGGGATGAGGACCTGGAGGGATAAAAGTGCTTGATTTAGGGGCATGGTAGAAAAGACTAGAATGCAGCATGACAAGAAATGAAAATATGGTTGGCTTTGGCTTACACCTTTCTTAAACAGAATTTCTGGGAAGAGCCACCTAATCAGAGAAAAGGGCCATGAGAACTAGACAGTACTTCCAAAGTTGTAGTGAGTTTCTGGGATGAGGAGGTTTCTGGGACACGGCAGAGAAGTCAAAAGCCTTTTTGAGCAAAAAGCTTTAAAATGCACATTTGCAAAATATAAATAATTCTATAAAACAAAACCCAGTTTTTCTAATAGAAAAATATAAATTAAGAGAATTATAAGATTTAACCTCATTCCATTCAAATTAACAAAAATGAAAAAAGATAGAAACATTTAGCATTAGAGAAACTGGGGAAATGGGCACACTGCGCTATTGGTTACACTGTGAAATTATACAGTAATTCTGGCTTTCACTTTAGAATTTTAAACTGAAATCCCATTATTGGAAATATACTTCAAGGAGATTAAAAAAGAAAGAAAAAAAGAAACCAAAAATTTATAGCAGCATATTTTGTGCTGACAAAGAATTGGAAACAAATTGGTTGTACTTTATTTGGGGAATGACCAAAAAAACCTGTGGTAATCAATATTATTATGTATTTAAAATGATAAATAATGAGGAATTCACAGAAACACGTTCAAGATTTTTATGAATTGATACAAAGCAAAATCATCAGAACCAGAAGAAGGTACAGAATGACTATAGCAATGTAAATGAAAATATCACTGGAAATAAATTTCATTGAAGTTGAAAAGCAAGTGATGGTCCTTAAGAAGAAACAATTAAATGTTTTCTATCCTCATAGCAGAGAGGTAGGATATTGCTAAGGACAGATTATTATATATATGTTGTCAAACACAATGTACTAGATGTTTTAGGAAATTGTTTTTCTTTGTTAAAAGAGAGCATTCAGTCCAATGGTAGAATAGGAAATACCTGAAAAAGTAGCCCTTAACCTTTTCCTATACATGCACCCTTTATTCCATCTTCTGTCTTCTCTAGCAAATTGCCTTAACAATCTTTTCCACTCTCTAATTTTCTCTCCCTCTCTTTCTTATTATATATTGGTCCTTTCCCTACTGCCTACAAATACTTCCATGTCTCCCTCATCCCTAAGAATCCTCACTTGGCTCAACCATCCCTAAATTCCTTGAGAAAGCCAGCTATAGTAGATGCTTCCACTTCTTGTTGTCTCACTGTATTTTGGACCCTCTCACTCATTTCCTACTGTCTTCCTATCTCCATTCCTAGAATGCTCTTCCTTCTCACCTCCACCTTTTTGTTTCCACAACTTCTAAGACTCAGTTCAAATTTCACCCGTAAGGGGCCATTCCCAGGCCCTTTCAATTGTTAAAGCCTTTTCTGATGTTACATTCCATCTGTTCCAAAATATCTTATACACACCTAGTTATTTAATTTTTTTCTCCCTCCTCTCCAAATAAAATTTAAGTTCCTTGAAACAAGGCTATTTTTGCCCTTTTTTAAAAAATCTTCAGCACTTAACACAGTGCCTAGAACATAGAACAAGGATAGAACATGCTTGTTGATTGACCAACAAAAGATATAAATAAAACTTTTTTTAAAAGAAAAAAAATGATCTTGAAAAGATTTGTTGGACTAAATTTTTTTTCTGTTTAAGTTTTATTGCTGTCTCTTTTTATAGTTTCAAAGTCCTTTTTTTTTTGTCAGTGTGACTTCTTAAACCTTCCCATTTAGCAAAGAAAAAATTAAGTACAGCCAACACAGTAGCTAGTTCTGATATTATATATGTCGATCTACATGTCTGGTCCCTCATTTCTTCACCAAGAGAAAAAAAATGTATTTTATCATCTTTTCTCTGGTACCAAATTGATCATAGCATTTCATCTTAGTTTACCTACCTCTTAGCAATTAAAAAATCTACATTGAATCATTATATTCTTCTGGTTCTGCTTTCTTCACTGTATCATTTCATGCTTATCTTACTATGTTTTTTCATTTTCATTGTTTTTTGACAGCAAAAAAAATTATGTTAATTTTCATATGTCACAGTTTGTTCAGCTATTCCACAGTGCTTTGCACTTAATGGTTATTGATTAAACCAAGAGAATACTCTCCCTACAGAGTAAGATCAAATTTAGTGGAACTGTTAAAAAAAAAAAACATTCCTTCTCACCAAATTTATTTTAATGTGTGACTTAGCCATGTCCACCCCATTTCTTTCCAGGATATTATTTCTTGACCGACAGGTCAGTTTACTGTTATAGTGGATTTAGCAGGCTAATACTCAGGATTGTCTCCTCATTAGGCTTAGATGCTAATGCAACCAATCCTCATTAAGAGCTATGGATGGCTCTTCCAACCCTTCAGAATTCAAAAGATCCAACTCTTATATTAAATAACAGAAATACTATGTGTTCATAGCTACCTGGAGGTCAGATGAGGAGAAAAAGGCTCCTGCCCCTCTTGCCACCTCTGGTCCACCTAGATACGGATAATATTGCTTCTCCATCACTTTAAAACCCCCAAGGAAAAAAGTTGTGCTTTATTTTATAAGGTCATATGATAGAAAAAGCACTAGGTCTATAATTAGAAGATCTGTGTTTGAATACTGGCTTTGTCACTTACTGCTTTTTTTTTTATTACCTTGGTCGAGTCTTTTAAACCCTCTTGCCCTCAGTATTCAGACCATAAGGTTTAGTACACATTAAACACTTACTATGTGCCTGACCCTGGGATAAATACAAGTAAAAACCCAATCTCTGATCTCAAAGAACTTACACAATCTAATGGGAGAGAGCTGAAAAACTGGGTTGGGGAAGGAGAGGAGGAAAAGAAAAGATTCTTGCTTAAGGCATGATGAAGAGATTCAAAGACATCCCAAAGCCATGTAACTGGTGGGAAATGAGGGAAGATTATACCTCCTCTAGATAGAGATCCTAGAGAGCTCAAGGCCCTGCTAAAGAGAGATGAGGACCAGCAGGATTCAAGCTTGCAGCATTTTCCAGGGATCAGTTTCCTGTGGAAGAAGGATTTGATGGAGATTCCAAAGAAATCCAAAAGTAATGTAACTAGTGGAAAATGGAGGAAAAAGAATGCTGAGTTCCCTGTTTAGATAGAGGTCCTGGAGCCCATGACCCTGCCCTATCTACACCAATAAAATCAGAGAATTATATTATCTCTCCTCTAGGGTTACTTTTGTTTCTAATCTTATTTTCCCAAAGGAAATCATTTTGAAAGAAAGTAGTTCTTTAGAGTTTGTAGAAATTTACTTTCCCAAATTACCTGTTTTTAAGTTGACACTTGCTGGCACAAATCACCTATCTTACATTTAAAAATCTTATTTTATGTAAAAATTATATAAAAATAATACATATTTTACATAAATATAAAAATAAAATTTTAACTAGAGGTACACTAAATACCACAATCACCATTATGCTCAGATGAATCATCTACCTTTTGACCTCTTAGTATTTTTCTGTTTTTCATTGGCTAGTCAGGTTCCAGATCTTCAATAGGATGGCCAACTCAGGAAGGTCCATGCTATGGTTATCAGTGAATAAGCATCATAATTGTATATGTCTTGACTATTCTGTTTACTATATTCTAATCTAAATAATGATTTTTAGATTATTTAATGCCTCTTCTCTTCATTAGTATGCATATTAAGAATTTACTCTCTATAAAATCACTGATTTTGACTATGAGGTAAATAACCAGGGTCAATTATGCCATGTATTATTTTTGAAACTAAAAAAGATGTTTTCATAGAAGCATATGAACTAAAATGTATTTGTGCTCCCTGAGCAATAAATAGTGTTTTCTAAAATCTATGTTGAACATAACAATGCAGATTTTCATTTTTATTTTCAGACAATTCGTCACTATTTAGATCCATTGTGGCACCAGCTTGGAGCAAAGACTAAGTCTTTAGTACAAGATTTGAAAATACTACGAACTTTGTTACAGTATCTCTCCCAGTATGACTGTGTCACATTTCTTAATCTTCTGGAATCATTGAGGGCAACTGAGAAAGCTTTTGGCCAGAATTCAGGTGGGAAATGAAAATTATAAACATTATTTTTTAAGTTGATATGAGAGTAGAACACAAAGGTTAAGCTTTGCCTATTTCGGGAATGGAGGGAAAAATGGGGAGATGCTATACTAAACCCACACTTCAAATTAGATTCACAGCATAAGGATGTAGGTTTTGTTGATGGCTAATGTTTCCTCCTACTTAACTTCTGTTCTGTGCAATACTAAATATTCACATTAGAATCTAACATTTTATTCCCAGAAAAGACTGAGTATAGTACAAGCAGTCCCCAACTTACAAAATGGTTTTATTCCAAAAATTATTTTTTTATGTAAGTAGTCTTTTTGTTCTTTAGTACAGTGAATTTTTGAATAGGAATAATATTTGTAAATGGTGGTTGAGTTCTCATACAAGTGCTCAACAGTCTATTTAACTGATAAGATAGCTTTGCTATAATGTTAATTATGTTGTAGAATCTAATAATACTTCTATGGCAATATTTATATATTGTTGCTTTGTAGTTATATATGTATATGTATGTATGTGTATATGTGTGTAAAATATATATTTAAAATGTTGTATTTGTATATAATACATATATGTTGTTATCCTACATATACATATATGTTTGTATACATACACATGTTAATCTCATTTTTTCCTGAGCATCATTTAATAACATTTTTTTGATGGGAAAACATTACAAATTCAAACCTAGAATACCAGGAGTAGATCTCTCCTTTCTCTGGCTTCTGCTATGGCACCTCCACTAATTAGTAGGCAAAAATTAAAGGAAGGAAGAAGCAGAGGCTGTAGTACCACATTCTGTGAAGTAGGTCATGAACCTATTTCAGTGGTACTTTGGTAGAGGAGGGGAGGCTATTGCACTGAGGTTCTGAGTATAGGAAGAAGCAGAACCAGCAAAACCACTGGGAACCTGGAGCAGAAAGAGCTATTGAATGTTATAGACTGATAGCAGTGGTGACTTCAGTTTCAAAGAGAGTAAAATGACAAGTATTTGTGTGTGTGTGTGTGTGTGTATTCTAAATTAGGGAACTCATTTATATATCATAAAACTAAAGATTATGGTAAGCAAATCAACAAAGATTTTGTAAATATCTTCTAAGTATAAGTCTTTCTTCTTTTAGGTTGGCTGTTTCTTGACTCTAGTACTTCGATGTTTGTCAGTGCTCGAGCAAGAGTTTATCACATACCAGATATCAGAATGAATAAAAAGTGCAAAATGGCTGAAAAAACAGACCAAGAAGGCCAAGGTATCTATTGAAATCAAAACTGAACTTTATTTACATTTGTTGTTGGCTGAAAACAACTTAAATCATCAATATGTAATTTTTCCTCAAATATCTTATTTAAGATGCATTTCATCCATGTTGACAATAGTACTTTTAAGTTTGTAAAACACTACATATATGTGTAAAATTTCATTTGATCATCACAACTCATGAGATAGATGCTATTATGATTCTCACTTTCTAGATTAACCTGAAAAAGGTCAAGAGTCACACAACTAGAAAGTGTCTGAGGCAAGGTTCTAACTCAAATACTGACTCCCAAGCTAGTACCTTATTCATTGACTACCTCATTGCCTATTTTATTACTTCAGGGTTTTCAAAATACTTCCCTCACAAAGACCTGTGAACTAGGGAACATCATGATCCTATGCTTGATCTGAATTATCCAGGGTCTCACAGTTTTTAACATTTGTCATGGCTGCCATATGTAAAGCTTCTATGTCAGGGTATTTAAAATTATTTTTAGCTTCTTAAAAGTCTTGGGGAACTGAAGAGAGATTTTATTTCCACAACTTATTTTCAGATATGGTAGATTAGTCATCAATTTGCCAGGGTATGAATTCACAGAACCATAGTGTTCCTTTAGTACTTATAAAAAGAAGGGGAAAAGTATTACATAATAATACATTGACAGTTTTAGTAATTTTGTTGATTAAGATCTCTTGTATAAAATAGTGCTTGAGCTATGTAATGAAGGAATATTTATTTTTATGAGGCATAGGTGAGAAGGGAGTATATTCCAGATATAAGGAATTGCCTAGTATTGTATGTCCTCATAAACTCTCCCTCCCCTAACCCACTTACACTAAGAGCCTTACCTCATATTTTACTGAAAAATTGAGGCTTTTTGTTCATTGCATATCTTCTATATCCTTCTGCCACTATTTACTTTTTCATCTCTCTCACATGAAAAGATGGCCCTTTTCCTTACCAAGACAAAACCTTCATGCACAAGTGATCTCATTTCATCCCATTTTCTCCAACAGATTACCCCTTTTATCATTTTTACCCTCTCACCTTCAATCTGTCCTTGACCACTAGAAGCTTCCCTACTGCCTATAATTTTTTTGTTTTTTTGCTGAGGCAATTGGGGTTAAATGACTTGCCCAGGATCACACAGCTAGGAAGTGTTAAGTGTCTGAGGCCAGATTTCAACTCAGGACTTCCTGACTTCAGGGCTGGTGCTCTATCCACTGCGCCACCTAGCTGCTCCCCCTACTGCCTATAAATATGCCTATATCATCCCTATTCTCAAAAAATCTCCAGTTCATCCAGCCGTCCCCACTATCATCCTGTACCTTTCTGTCTCTATGACTACACTTTTGGAGAAGGCTCTCTACAATGCCTCCATTTCCTTCCTGTCACTCTTCTTAATTTTTTACAGTCTGGCTTCTAACCTCATTATTCAAAACTACAGGCTTTGATACTATTGGTTACCTTCCTCACTTCTATATCCTTTTTTTCCTCTAGGCTTCTGTGACACTTTTTATCTTGGTTCTTCTTTCTGTCTGTCTGACAGCTACAGTTCCCTTTGCTTAATCTTCATCCAGGTCACACCCACTAATCTTGGATATCTCCCAGGGTCCTGGTCTCTTTTCTTTTCTATATTATCTTACTTGGTTATTTTGTCAATTCATGGGTTCAAGGATCATTTCTGTACTTATAATTCTAGACAGATAATTCTCAGATCTACTTCTCTAGCCATAATCTCTTTCCTTATCTCCAGACTTGAATTTCCATCTTCCTATTAGTCATTTCAAAATGCATTTCCCTGTAAACATCTTAAACACAAGTCCAAAACAAGATCCAGTATCTCCTCCCTACCCCCGCTTTCCAAACTTCTGAACTTTCCCATTGCCCCCAAGGATACCATCATCTTCTCAACCAGGTTCAAAGCCTAGGTGTCATCCTTGACAACTCATTCTCTCTCACACCCAGTATCTAATTTGTTGCCATGGTTTGTCAGTTATACCTTTGTAAGGTCTCTTGAGTACCTCCTCTCTCTGATACTGCTGCCATCCCAGTGCAAACCTTTATCTCCTTACACTTGGACTGCTGCAGTAGCACTCCTCAAGCTTTTCACTATATTGGATTACTTACTGTCTCAGGGAAGAGGGGAAGAGAGGGAGAAAAATTGGAACACAAGGTTTTGCAAGGATGAATGTTGAAAACTATCTTTCCATGTATTTTAAAGATAAAAAGCTATTTTTTAAAAATTTTTTTAAGATTTTAAAAAAATATATTCATTGATAAATTTGGAGAGAGCAGTTTCAACTGAGAGGTGAGCTGGAAGCCAGGCTGTAGAGAAAAGTTAGAGGTGGAGAAATAATTGAAGGGACATTTTTCTGGAGAAAACAAAAGAAGATGAGATCAAAAACAAGTGTAAAAGGAGAACAGTCTATGAAAGGAGAAAAAGCACCTCATCAAAAAGCATCAACCTGAGATAAAGGAAATGGAAGTGTAAGCTGATAATAAAGAGTTTTGAAATATAAATGAAAGATTTCTTGATTTTTTTTCAAAGCAAGGTCCTTTTCTGAAAAAATGGGAGAAGATGGAAGCTCAGTTGAAAGTAGAAAACAAATTAATACTGTATTCAATCCACATGGTTGTGTGATTTCCTTCTATTCAATTTAGCAGCACTTGAATTGGAGCAAAGGAGGCAAATAATGAAAGTAATTTAGGGCTAGGATTTGCTAAGAAATGAGCGGCAGTAGGGATTTAAATGCTGATGACTACAAAGAGTTGCTTTGTTCAATTAGAAGGTTGAAATTAGGAAGGAATAAAATTGGTAACATAGCAGGGAGAATGACCTGAAGAATTATGAGGGGTAGAATGACTATAAATCATAATAAGGATGGATAATGGGTTTAAGATGGTAAGGGGAAGGAATGATATAAGGTTAGATAAAGGAATGTTACAGGTTTTAACTAAATGAATGGAACATTTGTGGGCAATGGTGAGATACAGATTGTTGAAATGAAGTTGAGGTGGTCATAATATTTAAGGTGATTGAGGAATTGAGAAACTACATGGGACTGAGGGACTATCATTTTAGATATTGAAATAACTAAAGGCAGGAGTTGAAGAGGAGAAAGACTATTCTGGATGCTAAACTCCTTGGAAAAGGAGGGAATGTGATTTAGGGGCTAGTATACACTAGCCACCATGATTCAAATAGTGCAGAAAAATTTGATATGGTGAACTTCAAAGGAAATAAGGTTGCTAAATGATAACAACAAATAAATACTTGGAAATGGCATTCAAAAATCAGCAATATTCCAATCTCCCTCCAGGCCAGTAGATTAGAGTGAAGGTACATCCAAAAGTACAGTCTGACAATGTCTCCTGGAGGAAGCTAGGTCTCAGTGAAGGCAAGTAGGTGGATGGAATTTGAGAGAAAGAGCTCCAGGATGAAGGGAAGTTTATTTGCTTTGGAAAATGGAAATTTGAGAGGACATACAAGAAGGAATGAGAAAAGTTTGAATGGGATATGAGTGGCATATGATGGAGAAAGAAGTGAGAGGACAGGTAATGGCTGGGTGGGGCAGACTACTGGGGGGAGAGTTTCATGGTAGAGATAGTTTTCCTCCTAGGTGATCAGTGATTGATTAATACAGGGATAGGGAGAAAAGTTGGTGATGGGAGTTTGTTAATTGAAAAGCTGATGGACCAAATTGCTTGCAGTTTCAAAAAGGTTGTGGTTACCAAGCAAGAGCCAGATTCCAAGGTCTTGTCCTGTACCATCTGATCCCATTCTGCCTTTCTAATCTTAATGGACATTACTATGAACAGACAGGTGTTGCCACAGGTATTGCCATTGGCCTTGTCAGTGCTGTGCCTTGAATGTCTTCCCCCATGTCATCTCTTGAATTTCTGCCCATCTTTAAAGTTCAGTTCAAATGCTATCTGTTCATAAATATATCACTTCTTTCAGTAACCTCACCCCTCAACCATCATATAACACTTTTTTTTATATCTTTCTAATGCACTTATCAAGAAATAATATGTATCATAGTTATCTGAGTGTTTTTTGACACACTAAACCTTAAGCTCCATGAAAGCTAGGGTCATGTTTGATCTATACTTTCTATCTTTTCCAGTGCCTGGCACAATACTCTCTGTACAGTAGGTGCTTAATTTTCTATTTAATAGACAATTTAATAATAATAATGGTAATAGTAATTGAATAACAATAATATTGAGTATCTTAAGAATGGAAGTTTCTACATGAAATGAAATTTATAATTTATTATTTTGCAGAATTGAAAAGAGAACTGGTACTAGAAAGCAATCCTAAATGGGAAGCCCTAACTGAAGTATTAAAAGAAATTGAAATAGAAAATAACAATAGTGAAGCTCTTGGTGGTCCAGGTAAGAAATTAAATAACAGTATATTAAGCAGTAACAGTAAAGTAAGCAGTTAAGTGTTCCATTTTGGGAAACTGCTTAGAAGTGACTCCCAATTATTATTCAGAAAAATAAGTTAATAAATTCCAAATGTAAGACATAAAGAGCCTGCCTAGTATCACTTTGTTTACTGCTTTCATATCTTAATTTTCTCTCTGTTTCACCTGATATTTTGCCTGAAGGAAGGGCTTTTCTTATTTAGAGGTTTCAAGATTTTTGAACTTGTTTTAAAAAGATCTAACCCATTTTTCAGAAGAAAAATAAGGAATCAAACTTTATTTTAATGGCTGCTATCTTTAGGTTCTTGATTTAAGCTTCTGTTTGATTAATAGGATTTGCTTCATAGACTGTTAGTTGCCTGGCTAGGAAGGTGGTCATAGTCTTTTTAAGTTCACATTTACCAAGTTCCTCTCTCAAATAATTCACATTACTGAATTTAAAGGAGAATTTTTGGTAAAAGAAATAAAGTAGGAATGTGATACATGTTAGTGTAACATATGAGATAATAATATAGTTTCTTACAAGATCCTTTTGTCTTTAAGTGTATTTAGTCTAGTGTACTAACAGTTTCTCAATTCTGAAATATTTTTGGTATGGTTTCTTTAAAGAAATTAATGAAACCACAATTTTTTTTTTCCTTCTTGGTACCTCTTTAGATTTGTAATTCCTGTAGATCAAAATAGATAATCTTAAATTCCTAAAGTCTCTGAACAATGAGATATTCCTTCAAATATTAATTGTTATGATTTAAAACCCAGTGTACTAAAGAAAGACAATTTTCCCTAGAAGGCCTTTTGGTTTTCTTCCCAGATCCTATTTCCAACTTCATGTCCTAGTTTATTACCCAGAACAGGCATAGAAAAAGATTGCTTTAGCTTAACTAGCAACAAGTCCTATCTGTGAACAGTATCTATCCTTATATTTGTTTGTTTTTTTAATGTTTGGATATGTGAAACAGTTCCAGTGGATTATCAGCTTGTTCAAGTGAATAAAGCACCAAACTGAGAATCAAACACCCACTTCTTCCCTAATTTAGCCACTAAATCTGTGACTGTGTGTCATTTAATGATCATGTCCCAGTGGTCTTTGCCATCTACCCAATCACTATATCATCTAAACTCTTGTGCCTTGACATTTGTGCTACTACCAAGAACCAATGGCCCTTTAAATCTTGTCTGAAGGCAAGCTGTCTTTTATGCATTGTTTTATAGTTAGAATGTGAACTCCTTGAGAGCAGTGATGTCATTTTATCCAATATTATTTTATAGCAATGAGACAAACTTTTAAATATGATTAAAATACTCTTGTCTATTATAGGAAGCAACAGTTTTTCTTTTAAGAATTACTAATAAAAATATTTTATATTTTTTTGTAATAAATTAGTATTTTTTCATAAAACACTCAAAATATCCAACTTAGACAAAAGATTTTAGTCAAAAAGATTTTGTCAAAAGATTTAAAATGGAAGGATTTGACAAACTATTGAGAACAATTAAATTTTAAAATTATGTATCTTTATTCAAGAGGTGTGATGTAGGCTTTCTTATTTTAAAAGCAAGGTATGAACTTTTTTTTTTTCTTGGCTTCAGGGAAAGTACTTATTTGTGCAAGTGATGATCGAACATGTGCACAGCTTAGAGAATATCTCACTGTTGGAGCAAAGACTTTCTTATTGAAACTATATACAAAAACCTTTGGAAAGGATAACAAAGCTGGAGAAATAAAGATGAAATTCAGAAAAGAAGACAATTCTAAAGGAAACTTGAAATCTAGCAAAGAATCTAAAGTTTCAAAAGCCAAGATCAGGACTTCCAAAAAACAAAGACCTACAAAGAAACAAGAATTGACTTTAACTCAGATGGTAACAAAGATTGAAGATGAAGTTGAGGAAGTCGATTATAAAGAAATAAACAGCCCAGAAAACTGCCTCAAGGAAACTGGACCTGAAGTGTTTGGTGTGAAATTATCATCTGATGCTGCATATGGCATCTTGAAAGAACCCCTCACTGTCATCCATCCACTTCTGGGTTGTGGCGACCCCTATGCTCTGACCAGGGTATTACATGAAGTGGAGCCAAGATATGTTGTCTTATATGATGCAGAACTGACATTCGTACGTCAGCTTGAAATTTATAGGGCAAGTAGGCCTGGAAAGCCTATGAGGCAAGTGTATTAAATTATTATAATTCTGAATTATTGTTTTTTTAATTAGCTTTACTCTTCTTTGGTATTAGCCTAAAATCATTACTAATTCTTTTTCCTTCTTGAAATCATTGTTATACATTATAAGTATTAGTGTACTTAAAAGTCATTTTAAAATTTGTTAAGCTGCATAATCATGAATTCAGAAAATTTTTATAAGAAGGATTTAAAAATGCTACACTGGGCTGAATACTCATAGGTAGGAAGACCTAAATTCTAGCCCAGTTCTTTAATTGTAAAAATGAGTAAACAGACACTTAGTGATGAAAATGGCTTGTGGAGGGGTATACATCCTAAATAGCAGTACCTGAAATTAAAAGTCAAGTTTTCTGACTCCAGTACCAATGCCCTTTCTAGGCCTCATCCTAGCAAATTACTTCTTGTTTTTTTTCTAGTTCTACTATCATATTTTTATTTATGTTGATTTAATGTTTAAGATGTAGAATCAAATGAGTAAGTCCACTACTGTTAGAAAAAATTAAACAGCTTGGATTCAGCCTCAAATTTGATGATAGTTTCAGTGTTTTTAAATGTCCCTTTTTTTTTTTTTTTTTTGGCAAGGCATTTGGGGTTAAGTGACTTATCCAAGGTCACATAGCTAGTACGTGTTAAATGTCTGAGGCCGCATTTAAACTCAGGTTCTCCAATTTTAGGACTGGTTCTCTATTCCCTGCACCATTCAGCTGTTCCACAAATGTCTCTGTTTTCTAAAAAGACTTGAACTAAAGAAGAAAGAAGGCATCATATTTGTCTTCTAATACTTAATTGTCATTTTGGAGATTATACTTATTCTTTGATTCCAGATAGCAGAATTTGGACCAGTGAGTCAAAGCTATAAAGAAAAAGATTTTTCCTTACTATAAAAAAATCCCTGTTAAATTGATCTGTCAAAAATGGAGTAAATTGCTTATGATGTGTTTTTCCCATAACTGGAGATATGTCCAAACAGAGGCTAGAGAAATTACTTGTGAGAGGCATTATAGAAGGGGCTTTTGTATTTGATAAGGACTTGTACTAGATTGCCTCTGAGATATTTCAACTCCTCAGATTCTATGAACCTATAAGTATAGTATCTTAGATTCCAACTTTGACAAAAATAAACAGCAAAATGATTATCTTGAACTCAGTCTGAACCAATAGACAGAGCCAAGAGAAAACTTTCTTGCAGCCTTTCAGATAAACACATGCTGACATATCAGACTAGTAGAAATGAATCAAAAGTAATACAGGATTAGAAGTTTGGATAGAGAATGAGATGAACAAAAGTAATCAGGGAATGATTAAATGTTTCATTCTTAGTTCTCATTGTGCTTAGTGATAGCATATATACTTGGACGATTTCTATTGCCTAGGAATAGATCAGTTAGTAACTAGAAAAAAGGTTTACAAGGAAAGAGTAGAAAAGTTGGAGAGATTTTTCTTTTAGATAGGAATAAAAGAGGAAAACGTTAAGAGGGTGGGAAAAAGTAAGGCAAAGGGGACATAGTTGATTCCATCTCCCAGCAATCTCAGCTATAAACAAAATAGAAAAGAAGTAGATTATTTGTAATCATTTGTTACAAGGGAAGATTTGGGATGGAGGAAGGGAGGAAAGAGTCACTTTGCATTGAAAAGTGACTGATATAAAAAAAGAAGTAAAGTAAAACATTTCAAAAGAGACAATGTTAATAGCAGACTTTTCTCTTCCACATCGCAAAAGAAGATATATGCATAATTAATTTTGAGAAAATTGATAAAAGTCCATGTTTGTTATATCAGTGTGTTTATATAAAATGTGTGATGTCTCTGTTCTGTTAAGACATTTACCAGTGCAAAAGACCTGAGACATCACTTGGAGAGATAAAGATCATATAGATTTCACTTATTGTTTATTTTCCACTAATGTGATCTTTTATAAATTGTTTTTCTATAACTAAACAATCTAATGTTTAAAACAGTTTTTTGGCAGGATTGCAAAAGTGAAAAGAGAATATAATCTTTGAGTTTTTGAGGGATAGTTTTGGACTCTTTTATATTTATGAGGAAATGATTATTCATCTTCCCTAGTTGTATTTCACTGTTTACCCAAACTTGATTCCTTCTTTTGACAAAGGAAAAAAAGTTGGGGAATAAAACCTTTAATAGGTTGAGTTTGGCAGCTTAATTTTAGTAAGAGTGTGATTAATGGAACCTTTTGTGCTTAGCAAAATATTTATCATTTGAGTCCTTTGAGTTGCTAAATTCAAGAGTTATACTATTCCCTATAGGGATTTAGAACTGTGTTTTTGTAACCTAATAAAATCTTCTGTCTTGACTTGCAGGGTTTATTTTCTTATCTATGGAGGTTCAACTGAAGAACAGCGCTATCTTACTGCTTTACGGAAAGAAAAAGAAGCTTTTGAGAAACTCATTAGGTAATACATAGAGCATTAGTATGTAGTTAGCAATAGAAGTACCTTAAGTGGTCCAGGGTAGATTCCATAAGGAAAATCTATAATACACATATAAGAAGTATGAAGAAACTGCTGTTTACGTAAGTTAGATTTTGTTGGTGATGGTTTATTTTTTATGTTTTCCTAAATAATGAAAAAAGTGAGAGGGAAAGAAAGTAAGGAAAGGTGGGGCAGCTAGGTGGTGCAATGGATAGAGCACAAGCCCTGAAGTCAGGAGGACCTGAGTTCAAATCTGGTCTCAGACACTTCCTAGCTGTGTGACCCTGGGCAAGTCACTTAACCCCAATTGCCTAAGCAAAAAAAAAAAAAAAAGAAAGTAAGGAAAGGCTCTAGCTGACACACTTCTGTTTCTTTCTCTTTCTCCCCTCCCAAGTTTTTCCCAGAATTCAGAAGGTAAATAGCCTGAACTGAAAAAAGCAAGTCTGATAATATTGGGCTTGACTGAAGTAGTTTAAAATTTCCAACTTTTCAAAACACTTCTGACTTGCCAACTTAAGCACTGAAAACCTGTGGCAACATATAGTTGCCAGATGCAGAAAATAGATAATTTTCAGTGGTACACACTACCTGCCATTTAGGTAGAAGTGAAAAGTAAACAGCTTTCCCTATACTCCACCCTTGCCTCACCAGTGTCCACTACATGCAGCATCCTCTCCTTCCTCCAAAGCCAAGCTCTTCCAAAAACTCATTTTTGTTTTATATCTATACATTTCCACAATGTATTCCTTCCATAATTATAAAGTACTCTAACCTCATCTCCCTCTTAGCATCCTCATGTAACATAAACTATAAGAGTTATTCAGACTCTTACTTTCACTGATAAATCAGGTGTCCAGAGCATGGCCACATCTTCCTTCAGAAGTGAATATAAGTGAGGAATTGAGAAGTTGTTTATTTAGTACTATAGATTACAAGCCCCATCAGTGTGCTTTCCACCATAATCATAATTGATATCCAGTCACTCAGACTTAAATAGCTTTTAGGAAAGAGTATTTACTAAAGGTGTACAGTGAGAATAGTTGATATAAAACATTCCCCCCCCAAAAAAAGTCTTTTTTTTTTCTTTCCCACAAATACATAACAGAGTCCAAGGGAAAGTAGGCTAAATTTTAAAATTATATGAGGCAAAGGAATAATCACAGTTTTTTGAAATCCCATTGATGGGAAGATTGTGAACCCATATACAGTCTGTCTTTGGCCACTAAGACAGCCATTGCCCTTGGAAATGCTGCTTGGATGCCAATAATATGATAAGTCCTTGGACTCCCAAAGTTCAAAAGGTCTTTATATGACCAAGACAGAAAGGAGCTGAAGCCAAGTTACTCTACTTCTCAACCTCCTTTCCCTTGCCTACTCAACTCCTGATTCTCTCTCTTCTTTGCCACCAAATTCTCAGTCAACTCTTGATCTCTCCTGGGGTTGAACTGCCTTGTTATTTTATATATGATCCCTAGGATTTCCCCCAATCATTTTGGCAAACTTCATATTCATTTACTTCCAGTAGCTTATCAGAGACATTTAGATTGACCAAAACTTTTTCAGACTTAATTGAAATGCCTTTTATCACTTTGATTCAGTCAAGATGCTAACCTACCCAGTTAAGGTACAAGGATGCAGCATTTTATAGGAATTTTATAGTATAGTATATAGTAGTTTATATGTATTATTTTACACACACACATACACACACACATATATATATATGATTTATCTCCCACATATATACATATAATATGTATAGTAGATATAATTTGTATAATATGTGTGTGTGTGTAGCAATTCAATTCACCTCTACCTTTTTTCATTCCCTCACCCCTTTGTCTTCCTTCAAGGCTTCACTACCTTTCCCTCCTCACCATTGTTATTGCTCTTTTTATCATGTTATCTTGAATCTATTTATTTTTGCCTACATTTGTCTTCCCACTAAAATATAAGTTCTTTGAGTGCAGGGATCCTTTTGTTTTTTTCTTTGCATACATAGCACCTAGAGCAATGCCTTATACTTACTAGGTGCTTGAGAAATGTTTATTGAATTGAAATTCTTATTCTCTGTACAAAGACCAAACTAATATTTTATGGTCTAAAAAATGCTCAAATCTAATACTTACACTCAAAAAAGTTAACCATTCCCTTTCAAATCCCCCAACAGCCCATTTAGTTTTAGCAGTTTAGTAAAAATATATTGAATTGCTTATTGATTTGAAGTATATTGAAGTCATTCAGTAGCATTGTATTACTGTTACTCTATAGCTAGATAGTACCTACCTCACCACATTTCCTTACATTCATAAATAACTTTGTATCCATAGGGATTAGTGATAGAATATGGATAACAGATATTTGAATCTAATAATGATAGATCTGGGAACATAAAGAGTCTTATATCTATACCTTAGTTTATATAATACTTCATAAAAGTAAATAGTTACATGACATGATGAATCTGATACTCTTGTATAGCTAATGTTTTAATTTTAGTAAATAAAACCAAGTATACAATCATCTCTATTGTTGGTTTCCTTGTAATATTTTTCTTCAGTTACATTTTAGAACTTTAAGAAGTTTCTTTAAAAGGCAAAATTTGTTTTAGGAATGTTATATTAAGTTTCTATTAGAGACAGACTTAAAATATGATCTCTACCATAACATGCATATGCCAGGTTCTAAGGAATGCAAATATTGCTATTTAAAATATTTTAATATATAATAATATAAAACAGTTGGGTTAGCAGTGGAAGAACTGTAGTCATTGGAATAGCATTAAAAGGCTTATAAAGAAATAAATATAAAGAAAGGAAAAAATTCTAATTTTTTAAAATTCTAATTCTACTAATTCTATAGAATTCTACCTATGAGAAAATAGTAGTAAATAGTAATCTCAACTTAACCTTGTTGATAAAGTAGTATTATTCATATTTTACTAATTAGGAAAGTGAGAAACTGGTATCATAAATGTTCCATAATACAAAGTAGAGCTTGGTTCAAAAACCATGTTTTTTCAGAGTCCTAAGTTATTCTATCATTATTGCTTCTCTAGACTTTCCAAGTGTCACTGAAGATTTTTAAAGTAAATATAATAAAAGCTCACTAATGATGAATGAAAATCAAATCTGAATGATAGAATACTTTTAAGTTAGTGATATTTTATGAGTTTGTACAGTCAGCTATATTGATGTAACAGTGTTGAAAGTAGAGGTCCCTTATTTTTTAAAAAAATTATATATAATTGTGATTTGAGTTAAATCAAGTTAATGATTAATTTAGAAGACAAGCTTCAAAAAATTCTTTAAGCTGTTGGAAGGAATTGTCATTTTTATATGAGTTTTACTGTACTTAATATAACAATTTTCATTTTTAAAGTTGATTTTTTGCACTTTAAGAACTGTTTTATATATATATATATGTATGTATGTATGTATGTATGTATGTATGTATGTATGTATATTTATTTATTTATTTATAGGGTAATTTTGCAGCCCATTATTATTTGTTTAACTTGTTTAGTAAAACTAGTTGAAACAATTGTAAAATCATTTGGAGGCAAATTTTCAGTGTAACAAATATTAATCGCGGATTAATCAAATCAAAATAAAATCAAAAAATTTTAAGTACATATGGTTTCTATATTGCATTAAGACAGCAATCCTCAAAACAATATTCAGTATTTTTACAATAATTTGCATTTCTTTTAATTAAGCAAAAATATATGTTTTTATATTTAACTATTTTAGTTAAAAATGTTAACTTTTTGAAAAAAATTTACATGTAATCCATTTCTTACAGGTTGGCATGCAAAGCTTAAATTTTTAATTACATAGCAAATCAACCTTTACTTTGCCCTTCGCTTTTATAGAAAAAAAGAAACTCCTTGGATTTTTTGATTTTCAGTTTGATGTGAATTAGCACAACAGAAAACTTTTTAAAATAGCAGTACCAGTCTGTGTCCAAGAGAACACACAATAAAACATATGTAGCAGAGAGGCAAGGAGCTCCTAGTTCAGAATATTGTATCTACTTGCATATACATTGTTAAACAGAGTTACGTACCTTGTTTTTGCTTTTATTGCTTTTTCTTGTTACAAAGGGTTCCATCTGGAAGGGGGAATATTTCTACCTCAGAAATCATTACAAAAGCATCAATAATTTTTTTAATAGTCTTATAAAATCTAGACTTAGAGCTGAAACACTCTCTAAAATCCAAATAGTCCATACTTTGGCATTTACAAAATTCTGAACCACAGAACAATTAAGTAAGGTAATTAAGCAAGACAGGTGTTATTAACCGCATTACATAGATGGGAAAATTAAGAATTGTGGAAGTTAAATGGTTAATGCTTATTAATTAGAATTGACTGGCAAATGGCCTTCTACTTTCCAGAATGTTGCATCTCACCAGCAGAAGAATCTCCCATTGTTCATTCAAATCAATTAATAAAGCATTTGTTAAGAATTTAATATGTACTATTACTGTATTAGGCCCTGTACAAAGACAAAAATAAAATGACTTCTACCCACAAAGAACTTACATTCTCCTGAAGAAAAGTACTGTGTACAAAATAATATAGAGTCATTTCAGAGAAGTGGAGGTAAGCACTAACAACTAGAACATCAAAAGAGACCCTTTTAGAAGGTGACATTAAATTTCAAGAGCTCTGAAAGGAAATTAGGGGTTCCAAAAAGCAGAGAGGAGGAAAAAGAATTTTCCTGGAAGATAAATTGCCAAGACATAGAGGCTGCACATGAAGGATCATGTATAGCAAAAAGCAACTTTGCAAGTTTGGCTGGAACTTGAGTACATAATAGAGAAAGTAATAGTAGCCAAACTAGAAAGATGGACCAGCTCAGGACTTCTTAAACTTTTTCTACTGGTGACCCCTTTTTGCCCAAGAAAGTTTTACATGACCCTGAGTATATAGGCATATGAAATAGGTATATAAATCAAACATTTACTGGGAATGTCATAATTTCACAACCCCACATTCAGTTATGAGACCCCATATAGAGTTGTGAACCACAGATTAAAAAATTTTAAAATCGAGCCACATTGTGAATGGCTAAAATAAAGTTTGTATTTATGCTAAATGTTGTATTGTCACTTCAGTGCATTAATATTAACAACTTTCCATCTATATAACACTTTGAAGATTACAGAGTGCCTTCATTTACATTATTTCATCTGATCATCACCATAGTTCTGTGGAGTTAATATGCTTATTTTCAAATGAGGAAAGTGATTGTTAGATATTAAGTGACTTGTTCAATGACCCCCTGCTGATAAGTGGTAGAGCCAGGACTCAGATATAAGCTTTTTTATTCTGAGTACTGTATAATTTCTGATAAACACACTAGTGGCCTACACGAGAGAATGTAGAATCATTTTCTTTAACATCTTATAGGCAAACTCCTATTTCTTACGTGGTTTACCCTTTGCCTAAGAACTATTACTCTATTTTAGAGTAATGACTACTGGATTCCAACTATGACAAATGTCATAATTAACTTTTATTCTTCCCCATTTAAGGCTTGGCTCTTACAAGTATTAGTGTTGGGAAAAAATTGGACTGAAAATAATTCTTGACTATTGTGTTTTGACCAACTTTTCTTATTTATTATTATTATCCAGTGATAATTTTGTATTTGTATATATGTTGTCTTAAAAGTTATATGACTTAGAGCGATAATTTATTTCCAAAATATACATTTGAGTTTTAGCCTATAACAGATTTAAAATAAAATGAAATTTGACATGTCCAAAGGACAGTTCCTTAAGGAATTAATTGGAAGGTTTTTTGGTTAAATAGAAATTCTTTTTTGTTTCAACCATGTTTTAAAATCTTTCATAGCTACAGTAATATGGCAGACTTCTCTGACACTAGCCCATACTGACTTCTCTTTAATTATATTTAGTAATTTGAGATATCAAATCTTCAATTGTTCCTTAATTGTTTTACATCAATTTTTGCTCTCTTCAACTAGATTATAATATCCTTGGAGACAGTTACTGGTCTTCTGCTGATTTTGTATGCCACATAGCACAGTGCTATGCATATCGTAGAAACTCATTTTTTTTTTATACTTACCTCTATAAATAATGTTGAGGAACATAATTTAATTTTGATTGTTGAGAACTTTGTGGAAATTGCATGTTATCATGTGGGATCTTAGATTGATTTATAAGTAAAAATATAAAAATTCTTTTGAGGATACCATCCTTCATGCTACCCAGGTTCAAAACTTTAGTCATCTTCAAATATCATCCCCATATCCAGTTAGTTGCCAGATATTATTGAATCCTGTTACCCTAATATATATTCATGTTAGCCCCCTTATCTTTGTTAACATGGCTATTATCCTAGTTTAGATCTTCATAATCTCCCCTGGGCTTTTGCAATAATTTTGTATTTAAACCTCCCAATTTTTAGTTTTTCCTCTTATTAGTGTCAGACTCAAATAGAAATAAATTCCTGTGGGCCTCATACTTAGAAAATACAAGTTAACATTGTCTAGATTGCATTGTATTTATATTGATTTTGTTTAACATTTCCCGATTACATTTTAATTTGGTTCATGCCACACTTGGGAATTCTGAAATCTGTGAGTTTGACTCATCACATCTTTTGAAATAACTCTTCTAAATCACAGGTCACTTTTCTATCTAATTTCCTCTAAGAAAAAATATAAACTACTCATTTTGGCATTTGAAGTCCTTCACGGTCTGGTTCAAGACTACTTTTCTGAACACATTTCTTCTCTCTCCATGTTTTTCTACCCCTAATATTGCATCTCATCTTCCACCTATAGGCCTTTGCACAGGTTCTCCCCCAAGTCTGAATTGCACTCTATCCTAACCTCCAGTTTTTATAATTCTAAGTTTTCTTCAGGATTTTTATAATTCTAAGTTTTGAACAGGGTAATTTAACTCACTCATATGGCACTTCCCATAGAAACCTTTTCATGTTTCTCCTACTTCATGTTTTTGCCTCAACAGGCTTCCCAATAGAATATGAGTTCCATGAAAGTAGGCGCTTTAAAAAAAAAAAAAAAAATCTTACATACTATTACCTAGCACATTGTTATGCATTTATGGGATACTCAATAAAGGCCTGTTGAAATTTTGAATTGAGAAAATACAAGCTGTAGTGGCCTATAGGGTTAAATGTGTGCTGATTTCTTACCCTTGAAATAGTTTTTAAGTGTAATAATTTTGTTTATAATTGTTCTCATGGTTTGTCTTTGTCCCTAAAAGTTTAATGAATTTTGAAAATTCCATTTTAGGGATCTTGTTTTTCAAAGTTTTATTTTATCATTTTGCAAAAAATAATTTTCAAAAAGAAATTATTTTAAGTCTTAATATGTATTTAATTTTTTAAAAAAACACATGGATAAGGGCAGCTAGGTGGCACAATGAATAAAGCACCAGCATTGAAGTCAAGAGAACCTGAGTTCAAATGTGACCTCAGATACTTAATACTTCCTAGCTGTGTGACCCTGGGCAAGTTACTTAACCCCAATTGCCTCAGGAAAAAAAAAAAAAAAAAAAAAAAAAAACATTGATTTTTATCCATTTCTTTTGTAAGTACCATAATAATTGCTTATGTGTGAATGTTTCTAAATGCTTAGAAATAATTTACTATCATAAACATTCCCCTTGTAGTGTTTTGTGCATGTCTGTGTGCGCTATCCAAATTAATGAAATTTTGAATTGTCAAATCCTTAAGGAGCCAATGGTGTAAAAAATATACTATCTTCTATTGGAAGACCAGAAAGTAATATACAGTTTTTTCTGTTTCTTTTTAGCTATCATTTGTTGTGTATTTTTGGTTTTGATACATCATTTCACTAAGCATCAAAATATTTGGATTATTTTATATTTGGAAAATATGTGAAAAAAAATTTTAAGTTTACATTGTTCAATTAATTTTTTGCCCTAATTTCTTAATGTTTCAGAGAAAAGGCAAACATGGTTATCCCTGAAGAAAGAGAAGGCAGAGATGAAACAAACTTAGACCTGGTAAGAGAAACTACATCTGCATATGCTTCCACTGACACTCGCAAAGCAGGTGAGTTTTTCCCATCTCCAGATTATTGTTTTATGCCTTCAGACAAGTTTATTTGTATGATCATTTACAAATCCTTCATTTGTAAGTTGGAAATTATGTATACGTGCTCTCTTTTGACAATCAAGCCCCTTTATGTCTGGCAGCAAAATTAAATTAGACTTACTGGTAAGAGGTACTCCAGAAGTATTTAATGTAACTTTATTTTCAAAAATAACTTATGTAGGAAACATCATAGTGCTATGTATCTAATTTAGGAACCTATAATGTATTTTTCTAAAATGCTAGAAACTTTAGTAAGAACTCCTTCTAAACATTAATCATACTTGAATAAAAGAAACATTTGTTTCAGCTTTTAATCTTAATTTAAGCATATATCTTTCTTTAATGACATCATTCTAAATGCCTATATTCATTTCATAGGTGGCCAGGAAAAGACTAATTTGCAACAAAGTATAATCGTGGACATGAGAGAATTTCGAAGTGAACTTCCATCTCTGCTTCATCGTCGAGGCATTGACATTGAACCAGTTACTTTAGAAGTAGGAGATTACATCCTAACTCCAGAAATATGTGTGGAGAGAAAAAGCATCAGTGATTTGATTGGTTCCTTAAATAACGGTCGCCTCTATAGTCAGTGCATCTCCATGTCTCGATATTATAAGCGACCAGTACTTCTGATTGAGTTTGATCCCAGTAAACCTTTTTCTCTTACTTCTCGAGGTTCTCTACATCAGGAGATTTCCAGTAATGATATTAGTTCCAAACTTACTCTTCTTACTCTTCATTTCCCAAAACTCCGGATCCTTTGGTGCCCTTCCCCACATGCAACTGCTGAGTTATTTGAGGAGTTGAAACAGAACAAGCCACAACCTGATGCAACAACAGCCATGGCCATCACAGCAGATACTGAAACCCTTCCTGATTCAGAAAAATATAATCCTGGACCCCAAGATTTCTTATTAAAAATGCCAGGTGTCAATGCCAAAAATTGTTGTTCCTTAATGAATCATGTAAAGAGCATTGCAGAATTAACAACTTTGTCACAAGAAAACCTCTCCAGTATTCTTGGAAATGCTGCAAATGCTAAGCAGCTTTATGATTTCATTCATGCATACTATACAGAAGTTGTTATAGCTCAGGGAAAAGTTAAAAAGTAAAATTTTAGAAGTAGTTTATTTTAATCACATGACCACATTCTTTGTTGTCTTTTATCATAATTGTAGTTACAATCTCATTTCTTTAACTCAAACTTTTGTTATTTCCCATTATATTCAGTGGCACAGAAATCTTAGAATTCCAAATCCTGAAATTATCTAGTCCAGGCCTTCAATTTACAGGAGAAAGATGCTCAGAGAGAAAAGTTACATACCCAGAGTCAAACAGCTAGTTAGTAGCCAGAACTAGAAGCAGAGATCAAATCTCCTGATGAAGGCCAGTGTTCTTTGAATCACATCATCTTGAGATCCTTCTGATGAATCATGAGAGTTTTTTTTAAAGCTACCAACTTTGCTCCCTCTTCCCTTTTTGGTATACTAGCACAGTTAAAAACGAAGTGTGCTATGGTGTTCATTTAAATTTTTTAACTATGAATGAAGGAATTTTTATGAATTAAAATTTGTGCTTCTTAAACTTTGAAGAAACATATATAATTCAGTTTTCTTCTACTGGCTATACAGAATATACCAATTTATAACAAAAGAGTTCCAGAGGGAATGAAACTACCTTTCGCCATTTCTGTCCATTTTCTTGTTCTTAGTGTAAAAGTATTGGAGGATTTATCTCAGCTGATTGAAGAGTACAACAGGTAGGAAAATTATTAGCCTTATGAATATCTAATTAGGAGAATATATGGAATGTAATTTAGTTGACTAATAACTTTTTTATAATGTAAAGTAAATTGCCTTTTTGTAGAAGTTAGCAGTATTAATGAATTCTTAGAATTTTGCTTCTTTGAAGATCCCTAAACCCCTGGACTTAAAAAACTCCTGGATTACCAGAGCCCCAAATTCTAGTCTTTAAAAAGCTTTTCTTTTTCACACCTTCCTACATATACCTTAAGATTACGATCTCCATAGCACCCTGAAATACTTTTTGAGCTTATTTATGATCTGTTTACTTCCACATTTTGTACAATTCTGGAATTACACATTCTGGTGTAAGGTCTGGATTACATGCAAATGAGTGGCTAACTAACTTGATGAGGTTTTATTTTTTTATAGTTGAGTTTTATCCAAAGAAATACTACAAAAGAATCAGCAAAAAGGAAAATAATCATTGTTCTAGGCAATACATTTTTTAAAATCAAACTTTTATAGAAAAAAGAGTCCAGCTCATGCCTCTTTTGTGAATAATCTGGTTTAGCATTATGAATACATAAAAGACTTAAATTCCATTCCTTAAATTGTCTATAATAGAAACAGCCTATAATAATCTGGTTGTTGGCAATGAATTTTCTGTTCATAGTTGATAGGGGCTGTCTTTGACTTCTACAAAATTAAAAAGCAACCCATGTGATAAAGTTTGCATTCTTATCTGTGGAAGTTAGTTTAGTTTTGTTTTTGTCACACAACCTGGAATAAAAAAAACACAATTAGATAAATTTTATTTATAAATGCCACTTGTAGATTATTTCAGCAGCATTTTTGATTTATTGAAATATGAATGTGCTATAAAAACTGTATAAAAGTGCTTTTAAATTGAATTCAATTATTATCATTAATTACATTAATTGTAATGTAATAAAATTGAGAGATAATTTGGAAGGTTAGGATAAGGATCATGCAAGAAAAGCATTTTAAAATAGACTATTTTTTTTCTTTAGTGCCAAAAACTTACTTGCTATAAATTTTCCAAACAAAAATGTCAATGTGGGGTATTGGAGTTTTCTTAAGTTATCATCTTATATTCACTTTTATATTTATTTTTGGAAGAGAGCACAAAATCATCAAATATTCACTAAAATAGAACAAATTCTTCTTAAAGATGCCAGGCTTCAAACTATTCCTTTTCTAGTATATCTACTATAGCTTCATAGAGTTTATGAATACTCTTGTCTCTTAGCATTCTAATACTATTATTCACTGTTGTAATATTAAATAGTTATTTAAGAGTTATCAATGTCCCTCATGGATATTTGAGATATAAAAATTTTATCATTATCAATAAACTTAACAATGATAGTCATTACTGTCTCATTACCAACATGTTAGCTAATGCCAATATGTGAATATGTATTCACATGTAAATATACTTTATCATGTTTTTCTTGAATGACATTTGGAATCTTGACCTTAGAATCATAAAAATGTATATAACTTTAGGTTTAAATAATGACTATTTTTAGTTTATTTGAATATTTATGAATTTATAATTCATTTTTTCCAGGGCTTTTTTTTTTCCCTGAGGCAATTGGGATTAAGTGACTTGCCCAGGGTCACACAGCTGTTATGTGTCTGAGACCAGATTTGAATTCAGGTCCTCCTGACTTCAGGGCTGGTGTTCTACCCACTGCGCCACCTAGCTGCCCCCTCAGGGCTTTTTTTTTTTTAAACTAAGCAAGTATTTTTTATTTTCCCTCTATTTATAAATTCCAACTCTGGAATAAATAAAAATCAAACAAGCTCTACTTCCCATTTGTTTGCACAGTTATCTTTTTTCTTCCTATAAAAGAAAATATCTAAATTCTGCTTTAGGAATGGATTTAAGTGCTCCTTAACCCTGAGGATTAGGAGATATTTAAATACAAACTATATAGTATTAGTCCAAGTCTAGGGAAAAATAGAAGATTAAATCAAAGGTGTGCAAAAATGGGCTTAATATCTAAGTGTAGAACTTATAAAAGATCATAAGCATGAAAATAAAATATTCCACAACAATTCAAGAAAGCTATAGATTGGGTTTCAGGTGTGGAAGGAGTTTTGTTTTTTTGTTGTTGTTTTTTTTTTTAATGTGCTTTTGATTCAAAAACTTTTCAGGAAAATTGTTTTACATGTATGTAATCTTTTTAACATGAAGAAAATTCCTTAGAAATGTGACGATTTCACAGATTTAAATATCTTAACTGAAATCTAGTTGGACTTTTGTGATCAATATCACAAGAAATTGATTTTATTTTTTGTTGTATTTAGTTCATATTTACTATCTGATGCTAAACTTCAGGTATCATGTATGATCATCATAGTAGACCACAGATGAGGAAAGCCTGTAAAACACTCTTGTATTTTAACTTAAGCCTGTTTAAACAGAAATGATGAGAGGAGTACAGAGTGGAATTAATTTATATCTATTCTAAGCAAAAAATTTGTATTTTGGAATAAAATTAATAGTTTTTAATTTTCCTTTGTTACCATTGTGACATATAGCAAAATGTAAACCAGGATTTTTTAAAATCTCAAGATAGAAGCCTTTATGGGGTATATAAATACATTTTAGACTTTAAAAAACACTCAGCATATAAAATCCGGGGTAGGGAGTGGGGTAAGACTGTGCAAGGCACAAATGAATTATTAAAAAAACTAAAATGTGTTGGAGTTTTGTTTTTGTTTTTTTTTTTTTACTTCTATTTACTTTTACAGCTTGGCGTGTGTAATATAAAGCACCTTCCCTTCTCAGTAAACTGTCACTTTGGTCAATTTCATTTTCTAGTTTTCATTTTTAAAACTTTTTCTACAATAAAAACTCCAATCTTTTCTTGCACTTAATTCTCATTACATCATTTGAACCATGATTTATATTTTTTCATATGAAGTTTAGAGTACAAGAATTATCCATTTTATATTGCCATTTGTTCTAATTTATACAGCATTATTAGTTTTTATTTACTTTTCTGAAGATTGATTTTAAATGTTTAACTTTACCTTTTGCTTTAAAATGGGCAATAATGTCTTTTTAGCAATGTAGAAAACAAATTAGTTTCTGTGTTCAGAAAATAATAGTAGAATATTTTGTTAGAAATGAATGAAAGAGAGAAAAATGCTTATGATGTGCCAAGTCCTGGAGAATACAAATATAAAAGCAAAGCTAGGTCCTGCCCTTTTAGAAGCTTATATAAATAAAATCCTTACAAAGATTTATATAAACTGGTACAGAATGAAGCAAGTTGAATCAAAAAAACTATGACTACAAGGTAAAGTGAAAGAAGGCTATCAGAGCCAAATAATTGTGCACAATTATAATGATCAGGCTGAATGTTGAAAATTGCATCTCACTCCCATTGGGGGTAGAAGAGTAGGTTAGTACTGAGTATGAGTGTGGAATATTTTTTACATGATCAGACATCAGACATTGTTTAGTTTTTGCTAAACTACTTTTTTATACTTATTATAAGTGATAAGTTACCATGAAGAGGAATAATACATTAAAAATGAATATTATTTAAAAATAAGAGTGATCAATAAAAATAAAATAATAAAATTTTAAATAAATGAGCTCTCTCTTAGTAAAGAGTAGTGAAATTTCCCCCCCAAAAAAAATAGAATAAATTCTCATTTGTATTTTTCATTTGCACTCAGAGAAAGAGGAGGGTGATTGTTGTTAAACTAAAGGAAATCCAGATGTCTTAATGTTTTTGTATTTCTATATACAGCAACACTGCCAACTTAGACTGGCATTTTTGATGTTTCATATTGGCTAAAGCTTCTAAAATTAGAAGTTGTGAATGTGAAAGATGACTATTAACTTAATTTTTTTAAGACACTGAAGAATAGTAATTTGATGTTAAAACTCTTGTCCTGTTGCTTTAGTAGTAGTTTATTTCTCCTTTCTATTTACTATAGTAGAGCTCCTTATAACTTTTTTTTTTTTTTCTTTTTGCTAAGGCATTTGGGGTTAAGTGACTTGCTCAGAGTCACACAGCTAGGGAATGTTAAGTGTCTGAGACCAGATTTGAACTCAGGTTCTCCTGACTTCAGGGCTGGTGCTCTATCCACTGCGCCACCTAGCTGCCCCCTCCTTATAACTTTTAATCAGAATTCCTTATCAACATGCCTACCATCCATGAACTGTTAGCAAATTGGAGCTTATTCTAAGGGGTAAATTCATAGATGAGTGAATAGACATTTCAGATATTCCACAGATCCATTTCTGCTTCATAAAAAAGTTTAAATTTAATAGCACAGCTCTCAATAGGGCAAAAGAGAAAATGGTATCATAGCAGGCCAAACAAAATTCATGTCTTTGCAAACAAACACAACTCCCCGGGTGGTGGTATGTGCTAGGTAAATACATGTATATACAGATGTACATATATTTGTGTTTTTTACATATTTGCCCATGCATGCATATCTGTCCCAAGGAGTTCAATCATAGATCATATGCATGTGTGTGTGTGTGTGTGTGAATTCATAGCAATATTTTTCTGGTAGCAAAGAACAGGAAACAAAACATACTCATTAATGGGAATGGCTAAACAAATTGAAACATAAATATAATGGATTCTTTCTCTCCTTTCCTTCCCTCCAAAAAATGAATATGAAGAATTCAGAGAAAAATGGATTTATGTGAAATCATACATGAAATTAGCAGAACCAAAGAAATAATCTACATGACTACAACAATATAAATAAAGAACAATAACAAAAAAAGTACTATGAACTGCATAATACTACATCATAACATACATATTGTATACTAACCAAATTTGGCCAAAGAAAAAATGAGAAATTACGCATCCCTCTGGGAAAGGAAGTTATCGGAAAACTTGGGGGGAGGGTGGCTATTATGCTTGCTCTGTGTGTTAAACATTACATATAGTGTCAGACCTGGTTGATGTGTTACTAAGTTCAGCTGTACTGTTTTTTCTCTCTTTTTATTCTGTATCTTAAGAGATGACTCACTAAGTGGGGGTGGGGATAGGGTATATATATCTTTAGAAAGGAAGGTATAAAAAAACCAAGATTGATTTTAAAAGTTTTTTTTTTTTAAATAAAGTATCATTTGGTTGTCTATTTCCTGTAATTATGAATTCTAGACCCTAAAACAAATTTTAAAATTATTGTATAACAGGAAGATATTTGATTAGATGATTGATGAACAGAGATCACATGTAATGAAGGAAGAAAAAGGAGAAGAAATAGTAGTACTGACCAACTTGAACTGGCAGATTGGGTCCCCAAACAGCAGCCATTAACTCACAGATTATTGTTCATCCTTTCTTTTCAAAGATGACCAATGACATCATGAAGGTGATAACTGGATTACAAGGGAAAATGAGTTTAAGTTTCCTCCAAGATTGCAAACCTGGATGACTATAAGAATATTGATACCCTCAACAGAAAGGGAAGGTTAGTAGAGCTGGGTTAATAAATTTTATTTGGCACATAAGTTGAATACTCATGGGACCATCCAGATTAAAATGTTATTGGTTGATGTGTGGAAATATGTATACATATATTCGATTTGTCAAGTGTTTTAACATAATTAACATGTAGTGGATATCCTGCCATCTAGGGGAGGGGTGGGGAGTAGGGGGGAAAAATTTGTTACAGAAAGCTTTGTAAGGGTTAATGTTGAAGAATTACCCATACATATGTTTTGCAAATAAAAAGTTTTATTAAAAAATTTTAAAAAATGTTATTGGTGTTGTGGGACTAGAAGTTAGGAGAGGCTAAGGCCTAACCTATAGATCTGAGAATTATATGCACAGATAATATTTGAGCCCATTAGGCCAATGAGGTCACCAAGAGAAAGTGTAGAGAGAAGACAAGCCATGTGGTGCACAGAGGGGAACAATGTGAATGATCCAGCAAGAAACAAGGAACCATCAGACAATGAGGAGAATGAAAAGAGAAAAGATTTTTTTTAAAAAATCAAACACTGGAGGCGAAAGAGAAGAGCATCATTTATTGAAAAGAGGCAGTGAAGGCATTTACTCTGGCAATTAAGTGATTGTTGGTAATCTTGGAGAATTCAGTTGAATGATGAAGTTGAAACATTCTGATACATCATAGAACTAGAAAGCTGGAATAGTCTTTCAAAGTGTTCTGTTTTGGTTACAGAGTATTTTCAGCCACATTGTGAGGTCTGCTTAAGTGTAAATTGGCCATAAGGATTGGCCTAGCCCCCTGTCTGGAATTTGGTTCTGGATTTGACTGTTTTATAGGCTTCTCTGCATTCGATTTATGAAGCAAAAAAATGTGCTCAGTAATGTTGTCTTGGAAACTGAAAGTAAATGTTCGGCCGTTTTAGACAACCAATACTAAACCTTCATAGAGATTTTCTTTCTTATTCTGGGTTGTACTGAACTTACTGTAATTGGGGCAGCAGAGTTGCTATGGTGATTTATTATTATCAAAACAGAACACTTTGCCACAATGTGTCAAGGCATCAGATAAATCTATTTTATGTAGATTTGAACATGGCATTAATAAATTGTCGAAAACTCCATACTTCCATTAGCAAACGAGTGCACAGATTTTAAATTGAGACTGAAAGTGACATTAGCATAAAGGGGCTGTTTTAATTTTTTGAGTTAAACCTTTGCTGTGCATATAAATAACAAGAGTTGGCTCACAAGATTAGTATTTAAACTAGAGAAGTATTGCAGCTGGGAATGAGTTGATCACTGGAGCAATTATATGGCTAATTACTCCAGTATGGGCATATCCTAAAAATTATGACTCATGCCTTACTCTGTAACTGTTAAGTCTTGTGAAATGGGCATAAAAAGCAACTTGTTCCTTCCTTCCCTCTTGTAAATCTTTTTGAGGGATTCCACAGTCCACCATGCCTGTAGTTGGGGGCAGGGCACCCAGTATAAAGAGCTCAGCATCTTCACCAATAGGGGTCCCTATTGAGTCACATAAATTGCCTGCTTAAACTGAGAGTCACTGAACAATCTGAGAGTAAGTACACATTGATAGGGAGTACCTCTGATTCTTGCCTAGCCATGCACGGTACAAGAGAAAGAAATGCTGTGTGATTTCCAGCATGACTCACTACAAACAAACTGGGGCAATTTCAATGCCTCTTATCAGAGCATGTCTATATGCTCTTGGTCTGACAGTGAGTCAGTATCAAAGTCACAAGTCTTGTTTTGGTTTATGAGCTTTTTTGTTTTTCTCAAAGCAGAGGTGGATTTCTTTAGGGATAGTTTTGCTAGTTTGGAATGCTATGAATAAAGTTTGATTTCCAAATAAATGCTGACTATGATCTCATGGTGAACATAAAGTGAGGATATAAAACAAATATCTCTCCTCTCCCAAGAAACCCCAAATTGAATAGAAATTGGTCCTTACCCATCATTAAGGCAGCTCTATTATCAAACCCAACAAATCCTCTTCTTGTTTTCCGGTTCATGTCAATTTATTCTATATGTTTATGCTTATATGTATAAGCCAAGGAAAATTAGGTTATAAGAATACTGCTGTGGCTACATTATTTGTAAGGGCCTCAATTTCATACTCTTTGTTGCTGTCCCCAAGCCCTTGGGAATGTGTAAATTAGGGGAGAAGGGACTAGGGATAGGAAACTAAGAGATGGAGTAGATACTGCTACTACCCTGCCTCCTAAATTAGCATAGTAGAAGCAATACTTGCATGTAAAAGATGATTCAGGGGAAGTAGAGAAGGCAAAGAAGGAAAAAATGGTGTAGATGTGAAAAGTAAGAACATTTGCTATTTGTCAAGCTATTATCCAATACAACATAAGTGTATATGTGTGTGCAAATGTTACTGCATATTTAATTATCTTCAAGTTAAGTCAATTGCATTTATTACCAGAGTCCTGTACTAAGTGCTATGGGGAGATACAAAAAATATGAAAAAGTGATCCACTGTGCTGAAGGAGTTGGAAAAGATTGATTACATTCATGTTTAGTGGCTTAACATTTACAAAGTATAATGCATTATTGGTGGAGTTGTGAAATGATCCAACTGTTTTGGAGAGCAATTTGGATCTATGCTCAAAAGGCTGTAAGACTGCATACACTTTAACCTAGCGTGTCTCTACTGAGTCTGTCTGTATCCCAAAGAGATCATAAAAGAGTAGAAAGGACCCACGTGCAAAAATATAGACACCTTTTTTGTAGTAGTAGGGAGCCAAAGACTGAGTGGATGCCCATCAGTTGGAGAATGGCTGAATAAGTCATGGTATATGAATGTTATGGAATATTATTGTTCTATAAGAAATGATCATGAGGATGATTTTAGAGAAGCCTGGAGAGACTTACATGAACTGATGATAAGTGAAATGAGCAGAATCAGGAAATCATTGTACTCAGCAACATCAATATTGTACAACGATCAATCCTGATGAACTCTTTCCAACAATGAGATGATTAATGCCAGTTCCAATGATCTTGTGATGAAGAGAGCCATCTACACACAGAGAGAGGATTGTGGGGAGTGTGAATCACAACATAACATTCTCACTCTTTTTGTTGTTGTTCACTTGCATTTTGTTTTCTTACTCATTTTTGTTTTCTTGATCTGATTTCTCTTGTGCAACAAGAGAATTGCATAAATTGTATAAAATAAAGAAAGAAATTGTATAAGTATTGGATTTAACATATATTTTAACATGTTTAACATATATGGGATTGCTTACCATCTACGGGAAGGGGTAAGAGGAAAGAGGAGAAAATATGAAATACAAGGCTATGCAAGGGTCAATGTTGTCAAATTATATATGCATATGTTTTGAAAATAAAAACCTTTATTTAAAAAAAAAGAAAAGAAATGATGAACAGACTGATTTCAGAAAAGCCTGGAAAGACTTACATGAACTGATGCTGAGTGAAGTGAGCAGAACCAAGAACCAAGAGAACATTGTACAGAATAGCAGTTAAACTGTGATGATCAGCTGTGATGACTTGGCTTTTTTTCAACAATTGAGATGATTCATGCAAATTCCAGTAGATGTGATGAAAACTTTCATTCACATCCAAAGAAAGAATTATGAAGACTGAATATGAATCAAAGAATAGTATTTTCACTTTGTTGTTATTGTTCACTTGCTTAGTTTTTTTTTCCTTTCTTGTGTTTTCCCCCTTTGATCTGATTTTTTTTTTTGCACAGCACGACAAATACAGAAATATGTTTAAAAGAATTGCACATATTTAATCTATACCATATTACTTGCTCTCCTGAGGAGAGGGTAGAAAGAAGAGGGAGAAAAATTTGGAACACAAGGTTTTTGAGAAGGTGAATGTAGCAAACTTATCTTTTCGTCTATTTTGAAAAATAAATTACCATTAAAAAATTTTACAAAGTACAATGACAGCAAGTAAATACTTCAGTACTTTAAAAGATACATGCTTTAACAAATGCACAAGCCATATTTGTGGAAACAAATTACAGTCCCTTCATTTCTTAGTAGACCTGATTTGTTATGACTCAACCCCCCCTAGGTGATGATTGGTCTTTGAAAATTTAGGCTAATCCTTAGATAACTGATAAAAATGTTTTGCACAGTTCTATAACCCTTTGGGCATAGTTCCAAATTGCTCTCCAGAATAGTTGGATCATTTCACAACTCCAGCAACAATGCATTGTTTTTTGTAAATGTTAAGCCATTACTCTCTTCAACAATGAAATGTTTCAAACCACTTCCAATTGTTCAATCAAGAAAGCCATATACACCCAGAGAGACGGATGTGAAATGTGGGCCACAGCATAACATTTTCATGCTCTCTATTGATGTTTGCTTGCATTGTGTTTCCTTTCTCTGATTTTTTCTTTCTTGTAGATACGATTTTTCTTGCACAAAAATGATGTGTGGAAATATGTATACATATATTCGATTTGTCAAGTATTTTAACATAATTAACATGTAATGGATATCCTGCCATCTAGGGGAGGGGTGGGGAGTAGGGGGGAAAAATTTGTAACAGAAAGCTTTGTAAGGGTTAATGTTGAAGAATTACCCATACATATGTTTTGCAAATAAAAAGTTTAAAAAAAAATGTTAAGCCATTAAACATGAATGTTATCAGTTTCTTCCAACTCCTTTTTTTTCCTTTTTTAAAAGTTTTGTTGATATTATTAACATGTAGTGGACTTCCTGCCATCTAGGGGAGGGGAGGGGACTGGGGGTAAAATCTGTAATGGAAAGCTTTGTAAAGATCATTGTTGGGGAACTACCCATACATATATTATACAAATAAAAAGCTTTAATAAAAAAAAAGTTTTGTTGAAATTTTTTTCTCAATAGTATTTTATTTTTCCAAGAACATTCATGTTTGTATGACTTTGTTCCAAATTTTTCTCCTTTCCTCCTTAACTCCCTCCTTCCCAAGATAGCAAACAATCTGATACAAATTATACATATATAATCATTTTAAACATTTCCATATTTGTCATTTGTGCAAGAAAAATCAAACCAAAAGGGGAAAAAAACAAGAAAGAAAAAGCAAACAACAAAAAAAGTTGAAAATAGTATTCATTGATCCATATTCAGTCTTCATAGTTCTCTCTTCAGGTGCAAATGGCATTTTCTATGCCAAGTCTATTGGAACTATCTTGAATCACCATATTTTTAAGAAGAAGCTAAGTCCATCATAGCTGATCATCACATAATCTTGCTGCAACTATACTGTTCTCCTGGTTCTACCCACTTCTATCGGCATCAATTCATGTAAGTCTTTCCAGACTTTTCTGAAATCAGTCTGCCCATCATTTCTTATAGAACAATTACATTCATATATCATAACTTATTCAGCCACTGCCCAGAAGATGGACATCCACTCAATCTCCAATTCCTTGACACTAAAAAAGAAGGGCTGTTACAATTTTGCACATGTGGGTTCTTTTCCCTCTTTTATGATCTTTTTGGGGATAGCGATACTGCTGGATCAAGAAATATACAGTTTTATAGCCCTTTGAGCATAGTTTAAATTGTTCTCCAGAATGACTGAATTAGTTCACAACTCTACCAACAATGCATTAGTGTCCCAGTTTTCCCACATTCCTTCCAACACTTGTTATTATCTTTTCCTGTCATTTTAACCAATCTGAGAGGTGTAAAGTGGTACTACAGAGTTGTCTTAATTTGCATTTCTCTAATCGTGAGTATTTTAGAACTCTTTTTTTCATGTTTCTATAGATGGCCTTAATTTCTTCATCTGATTGCTCATATCCTTTGACCGTTTATCAATTAAGGAATGACTATCTGACTATCTTTATAAATTTGATTCAGTTGTCTGTCTGTCTGTCTGTCTGTCTCTCTCTCTCTCTCTCTCTCTCTCTCTCTCCCTCCCTCCTTTCTCTCTCTCTCCTCCTGAAGTCTTCCTGACTTCAGGGCTGGTGCTCTATTCACTACACCTACTAGCTGCCTCAGTTCTCTAGCTGCCTTTATCAAAAACACTGGCTATAAAAATTGTTTCCCAGCTTTCTGCTTCCCTCCTAAAATCTTGGCTGTATTGGTTTTGTTTGTGCAAAAACATTTTAATTTAATGTAATCAAAACTATCCATTTTGCATTCCATAATGTTCTTTAGTTCTTCTTTGTCCATAAGTTCCTCCCTTCTCCACAGATCTAACAGGTAGACTATTCTTTGTACTTATTTGCTTATAATATCATCCTTTATGTCTGAATCATGAACCCATTTTGATCTTATCTTAGTATAGGATGTGAAATCTTGGTCAGTGCCTAATTTCTGCCATGCTGTTTTCTAGTTTTCCCAACAATTTTTGTCAAATAGTGAGTTCTTACCCCAGAAGATGTAAATTTTGGGTTTATCAAACACTAGATCAATTGTGTCTTGTGTATCTAACGTATTTCACTGATCTTCTAACTCTATTTCTTAGCCAGTACCAAATAGTTTGATGACCACTGTTTTATAATATAGTTTTAGGTCAGGTACAGCTAGGCTACTTTCCTTTGCATTTTTTTTTCATTAATTCCCTTGATATTCTTAACTTTATATTCTTCCAGATGAATTTTGTTATTATTTTTTTCTAGCTCTATAAAGTAATTTTTTTGGCAGTTTCATTGGTGTGGCACTGAATAAGTAGATTAATTTAGGTAGAATTGTCATTTTTATTATGTTAGCTCAGCTATCCATGAGCAATTGCTCTTTTTCCAGTTGTTTCAGTCTAACTTTATTTGTGTGAAAAGTGTTTTGTAATTGTGTTCATACAGTTGCTGCCTTTGTCTTAGCAATAGGTCCCCAGATATTTTATATTGTCTACAGTTATTTTAAAGGAGATTTCTCTATCTCTTGCTATTGGATTTTTTTTGATAATACATAGAAATGCTGATGCTTTATTTGGATTTATTTTATATCCTGAAACTTTGCTAAAGTTGTTAGCTGTTTCTAGTAGTTTTTTAGTTGATTCTCTAGGATTCTCTAAATATACCATTATTATTTTTTTTTTGCAAAGAGTGATAGTTTTTTTTTTGTTTTGTTTTGTTTTGTTATGTTTTTTGCTTTTTGCTGAGGCAATTGGGGTTAAGTGACTTGCCCAGATAGTTTTGTTTTATTGAGGGTTTATTTTTAATATCTTTGCCACTTCCTAATGCTTTTACACCATCCTTGCCTTTACCTCAGCCCCAATAGAACTCTTTCTTTCTATAAATAAACTGAGGGTGTTCCAAAGGTCTTAGTACAATTTTGAGTTATTAACATTTAAATCTGTTCATTAATACAGTTTTAAGCTACTTAAATTCAAAACTACATTAACATTTTTAGGACATTCTATAAAGTAAAGCAAATCAAAATAACACATTAATCATAACTAAAAATGTATTATTTAATATCTCTTATCTACCACTTCTCTATTGTAAAGTGAGCCATCTTTCACTATCAGATCCTTTAGAGTCATCTTCATCCAGAGTTCTGAAGTCTTTCAGTGTTGTTTTTCTTTGTGATTATGTTTATTTTGGTTCTGCTTACTTTACTCCATTAGTTCATATAAGTGTTCCCAAATTTCTCTGGATTCTTCATATTCCACAGGCAGATGTGATAGGATTGTCTTTAAAATCAAAAAGCCTTGGGTTCAACTGTTTTCTAATAACTCAATGTCCCAAGTAAATCTCTAAAATAATAAACTCCAAAACAGGTGTTGATCTATATTGGTGGAGAGATTCCTCACTAGAAACAACCTAAGTAGATTAAATTAGAAGTGATTCCTTAAGAACTGCCTGTTCATATCCATTTATCAGTTGGGGAATGGTTCTTTTTCTTATTAATTTGGATCTGTTTCTTATATAATTTGGAAATTAGACTGTCATCAAAGATAATTGCTGTAAACTTTTTCCCTCCTAATTTCCTTTTTAAATCATAGCTATATTGAATTTGTTTTTGCAAAAACTTTAATTTTAGGTAATCAAAATTACTCATTTTATTTTCTATTATCCTCTCTATCCCTTGTTTGGTCATGAACATTTCCACCTCTCCATAATTCTGATAAGTGTTTTTTCCCCCCATATTTCTCTAATTTGTTTAATGATGTGACCTTTTATATCTAGGTCTTGTGATAAAAGGTGTAAAGTGATTGGCTTAAACCTAATTTTCTACAGCTTGAAGTTCTCAGAAGTTTATCAAATAATGAATTTTTATCCCAGTAATTGGCACTTTATGATTGTTGAATTGTAGGCTACTAGGTTCATTTGTTCTTACATACTGATCAATTGAATTATCTCTCTTTTTTAACCAATATCAATGTTTCATGATATTGTTTGAGATTGGTATTGCTAAGTCCCCTTCATCCCCAATTTTTCCTCCATATAAATTTTGTTATTTTTTCTAGTTCTATAAAGTAATCCTTTGTTTTCATTTTTATTGCATCATCTCAGCTTATGAACAATTAATATTTTTCCAATTATTTTATAGAAATGCATGTTTTATTTCATTTAAAAATTTTACATCTGTATATCTATATGAATATATAGATATAAAATTACCATTTACATATTAGAATAATTTTTAAAAGTTTTGAGTTCCAAATTCTATTCCTTCCTCCTCTCTCCCTAACATGGTAAGTAATCAGACATAGGTATACATATGTAATCATGTAAACCATTTCTGTAGTAGCCATTTTGTACAAGAAGACTAGAACAAAAGAAAAAGAATGAAAGTAAAAAATAGCTTATCTGAGCCTATATACAAAAAATATCAGTTGTTTCTCTCAAAATGGATTATGCTGGGGCAGCTAGAGATGAGATGGTAAAAACATTGGCCTTAGAGTTGGAGAACCTGAGTTCAAATGTTGCCTCAGACACTTAACACTTCTAGCTGTGTGACCCTAGGCAAGTCACTTAACCCCAATTGCCTGAGCCAAAAAAAAAAAAAAAAAAAAAAAAGATGGAGTATGCTTCATCATTAGTCTTTCATTGTGTTGCTGAAAATAAGTCATTCACAATTCTTCAAACAATACTGCTGTTACTTTGTACAACATTTTCCTTGTTCTGTTCATTTCACTTTGCATCAGTTCATGTAAATCTCAGATTTTTCTGAAATCATCCTGCTTGTCATTTCTTATAATGCAATAACGTCCTTTGATTTCCAATTCTTAGCCATCATAAATAGAGCTGCAAGAAATATTTTTGTACAAATAGGTCTTTTTTTTTACTTTTTAGCAAAAGACTTTGGGATATAGACTTAGTAGTTACATTGCTGGATTAGAGGGTATATACCAGTTTTACAGCCCTTAGGGTAAAATTCCAAATTGCTTTCCAGAATGATGGGATCAATTTACAATTCCACCAATAGTGAATTAGGGTCGAAGTTTCTCCACATCCTCTACAATAGCCATCATTTTCCTTTTTTGTCATATTAGCCAATCTGATAGGTATGAAATGTTATATCAGAGTTGTTTTAATTTACATTTCTCTAATCAGTAGTGATTTAGAAGATTTTTAATGTGATTATAAGCAACTTTGATTTCTTTGAAAACTACCATTTCTCCAATTATTTTCCAATTTAATGTAAATATAATTTCCAATTATATTTCTCCAATTATTAACTCTGCCTTTATTTCCATGAACAGTTTTCTAGCCATTTTGGAAAGGTCCCATCAGTCTCATGACAGATAGGCATATGTTCTCACCAGTACTTGCTGGCAGCTAAATCCTTTTGCAAATGAAAACAGCTTGGAAATTTCACTATGATCCACCCTTTAGGGTCACTAGTGTCAGAACATTCTGTGTCCTTCTGTCCCTAGCATCTCTTTATCTATTCCATTGTGCCCTTTTGTCTCTAGATATCTGTATAAATTGTAATCTGACTTTCTGTGTGTCTTTAAAAGTTGCTAATCTCAATTATTGTGACCTATGAAGGGGAAGAATCTTTGATAGCAAAACAAATGTTTTCTCTTGAAATCCAGGGTCTTAAGGTGTCATTTGCAAAATAATGCAAATTTTTAAAAGCCTAAATATTAAAATTTGGGGTTACCAATCCATATTACTTTTTCTGTTGGAAAAGATGTTGAAAATCAGAACAAACTTCTACAAACTATTTTACAAACAAACAGAACAAACTATTATACAAACTATGTGTAATAATAGAATTATAGTATGCTTATTTGTATAAAATATTCGTTACCTGGAAATAACCAAACTTCTGAAGCATTCTAGTATGCATTACAGAATTCTGGGGGGAAATTTTTTTTTTTTTTTTTTGCTTAGGCAATTGGAGTTAAGAGATTTGCCCAGGGTCACACAGCTAAGGAATGTTAGGTGTCTGAGATCAAATTTGAACTCAGGTCCTCCTGACTTCAGGGTTGATGCTCTATCCACTGCACCACCTAGCTGCCCCCTCTAGGGGGAATTTGAGCATAGGTAACAGAAGTGGTAAATGTAGACTCACTGTGGCAAGTTGCCAAATAGGGACTGATTTCACATTTAATGCCTTGTAGCAATAAGAGTATGAAATGAGCTTCCAAACTTGACAATGAGGCTTAGACATTTTTAAAGCAATAAAATTAATGTCCTCATTTATTTTTCAAAGTCTCTAGACTATGCATTCATTTCATTAGTCTGGAAAATAGCAAGATTTTGAAATGGGAGATCTCTCTGCTAGAGAAAACATTATCCAGGTAGGTTTTTTGTTATTGTCATTTTGTTTTACTTGAAAGAATTTTAATGTCAAACTGTGCATACCCTTTAACCCAGCAGTGTTTCTACTGGGCCTATATCCCAAAGAGATCTTAAAGAAAGGAAAGGGACCCACATGTGCAAGAATGTTTGTGGCAGCCCTTTTTGTAGTGGCTAGAAACTGGAAACTGAATGGATGCCCATCAGTTGGAGAATGGCTGAACAAATTATGGTATATAAGTGTTATGGAATATTATTGTTCTGTAAGAAACGACCAGCAGGACGATTTCAGAGAGGCCTGGAGAGACTTACATGAACTGATGCTGAGTGAAATGAGCAGAACCAGGAGAACATTATACATGGCAACAAGAAGACTATATGATGATCAATTCTGATGGACATGGCTCTCTTCAGCAATGAGATCTTTCAAACTACTTCCAATTGTTCAGTGAAGAAAGCCATATACACCCAGGGAGAGGGATATGGGATCTGAGTGTAGACCACTACATAGCATTTTAATGCTTTCTGTTGGTGTTTGCTTGCATTTTGTTTTCCTTCTCATGTTTTTTTCTTGTAGATCCCTGTAAGATCTGAGTATGGACCACAACATAGCATTTTCAACACTCTCTATTGATGTTTCCTTGCATTATGTTTTCCTTCTCAGGTTTTTTTTTTCTTGTAGATCCAATCATTTTTGTACAGCAAGATAACTTTAAATATATATACATGTATTAGATTTGTCGTGTATTTTAACATAATTAACATGTATTAGACTTCCTGCCATCTAGGGGAGGAGGTTAGGGGAAGGAGGAAAAAATTTGTAACAGAAGACTTTGCACGGGTCAGTTTTGAAAAATTACCCATGCATATCTTTTGCAAATAAAAAGCTTAAATTTAAAAAAAATGTTGAAAACTACCTTGCATGTATTTGGGGAAAAATAAAATACTATTTAAAAAAAAGAAAATTTTGAAAGCATCTGTGTGAAACAGCTTCATAAACATGAAGCTATTAGAATGGCCTTTCAAATGGAATTTTTGGTTTCTAGTTGTAGTTCCAACTTCCTGTCAATCCTATAACATTACTTAAATAAACATAATCTCTCTGTTTTTTTTCTTTTTCTTTTTTAATATTATTTTACATGTGTGCTTTAATAATTTTGATGAGTAACTGATACTAAATCTATTTCTGTTCCCCTACTTTGCTTCCATATTCTGATACCAAGGGAGCAAAGTTAATGAGATGCTCTTAGTTAACATACTAATAATAATAAAAGCTAATATTTATATAGTATTTATTGTATGGTAGGCACTGTGCTAAATGCAATTAATAAGCACAATTATTATCTCATTTAATCTCACAACAATCCTGGGAGGTAGGTGCGATTATTATCCTCATTTTACAGATGAAGAAAGTGAGATTCATGACTAATCCAAGGTCACACAGCTAGGAAGTGTCTGAGGTCAGATTTGAACTCAGGTCTTCTTAATTCTAGGCCCCCTACTCCACTCACTGTGCCACCTAAGTGGAACACTAGGGATTAATTGAATCAATCTGAATGGAGAGTTCTAACATCCATGTAAATAGGCTTCCTCAATATTCTTGAGATAACAGATGTGCTATAGAAAAAAATATATATATATACAAGGCAGGAAATCAGGAGAACCTAACTCTTCAACTAGCAGTATAGCCTTAGATAAGTCACTTAATGTCTCTGGGTCTCAAGTTCCTCTTTTGAAATGAAGAGATTGGACCAAAAGATTTCTAAAGGATTTTCCATCACTAAAATGATTCTGGATTCTCTTTTCTTTTTTCCCCAGTAGTATTTTATTTTTCCAAATACATGTAAAGATAGTTTTCATCATTCATTTTTGTAAGATTTGGTGTTTTAAATTTTTTTCTCCCTACCTCCTTCACCTCCTCCCTCTCCGAGATAGAAAACAATCTGATGTAGATTATATGTGTACATGGATTCTCTTTTCTTACCAATACTTCCTCACTTAGATTTAATTGTCTAGGTTAGTCAGAATTGTGTGTCACCCTCATTCATGGACTTCTTTTTTTTTTTTTTTGGTAAGGTAATTGGGGTTAAGTGACTTGCTCAGAGTCACAAGGCTAGGAAACGTTAAGTGTCGGGGGCTAAATTTGAACCCAGGTCCTCCAACTCTAGGGCCAGTGTTCTTACCACCTCACCCTCTAGCTGTCTCTATTGATAGACTTTTTGAAATTTTATCAGGCACTCATGTAAGGAAGCAGGAATTCCAATGAAGAAAGGTAATTAAAGGCAGTGCTTTTAAAGATATCTTTCAAATAATATGGTTGGGGGGGGGCAACTTGAACTAGAATGATGAGTAAAGGGTTTTTTAAGGTTATAATCATTTGTGTGTGGCCCTTAAAGATTGGAATGTGCTGTTTTGTAAATTTTAGAGGATGAAATAATAAATAGAAAAAGGGACCATAAACTCGAGTCTTTAACAGATCAGGTTTTCTAAAAGCCCAAAATATCAGATCTAAATTCCCATTACAGCAAATATATAAAAGAGTTTGGGGTAAGTAGGCTATTTCCAAAATAAGTGATTAGCAACATGAAAACAATGCTAGCAGCTACAAGTAGAACTAATGTCCTATACAACAAATGTTTATTTAATCTAATAATCACTTCATTTTCATGGAATTTAATTTTGTACTGTTTGGATTTTAGTTACTATTGCTAAGAAGAGCTCTGAGCTCGAGCTAAATGGCCCAACAATCAGGATTCCTTCATGCTTACTATTTCAGAATTCAAACTGCCTAGCCCTATAAAAAGAACCCCCAAGCCACACCTCCTCCCCAAAAGTCACATGTACACAAGGAAAAAACCTAGGAGCTAAGGCAAAAAACTAATGGAGGGAGAGGCACTAGCTAAGGCAAAAAACTAATGGAGGGAGAGGCACTAGCGCACTAAAAATTGCAGGGAATTAGGCATGTTGTCTCTCTCTCTATAGAGTTTCTAGTATTTTCCCTTATTAAATTGATGAGTCAATCAGTAAGCACTTTTTACTGGGGATATGAAGAAAGGAAAAAAAAATAAAAGCTTTATCTCTGTTTAGATCATTATGTATGGATTGTGAAGAATATTTCTAACAATATGTTTGTTGTAGCCCATTTCAGTGACAATAAAATAATTTGAATAGAATATCCTATGGAATATTCAATTCAGTGAACATTTATTAAGCAGTTGGAAGAGTTGTATAAATACAGACACAATAATGTACTGTTGGTGCAGCTGTGGATAGGCCCAGTCATTATGGAAAGTAATTTGGGGTTATGCAATGACAATTACTAAAATGTCCATTACCTAGAGATTCCACTGCTTGTGGAATTCATTGCAAGGGAGTCAATGATAAAAGCAAAGGCATATACATCATTTTGTAGCAGCATTTTTTGTGGTGTCAAATAACTAGAAACAAAGAAGATGCCTATCATTTGGGACATGGTTAAATAAATTTGTGGAACAAGAGTTTTTTTTTGGTGGGAGGAGGCAATCCAGGCTAACCCCTGTGCCCAGGGTCACACCACCAACAAGTATCTAAAATCATATTTGAACTCAGGTCCTCCTGATTCCAGAGCTTAGTACTTCACCCCCTGTTGTACTACTGTGCCACCCCCTGTCCCATGGTACAGGAATTTAGTGGATGTTACAAAAATGATAAATAGGAAGAACACTGAAAAGCGTGAGAAAACATGATGATGCAGAATAAAGTAAGCACTTTATTTTGCTGTAAGGAAAATAATATATGTAATCAGTAATTATAATGATGTACATAGAAACAATAGCAACAATAACAAAACCGGAATGCTTTGAAACTATAATGATCAAGCTTAGTCCCAAAGTATTCTTCTCTTTTAGGGAGTACAGAGGAGGATCTATGAGTGTAAAACACTTTTTGTTGTTCAGTCATGTCTGGCTTAATGGGATCCCATGGACTTTGTCCTGGAGGTTTTCTTGACAAAGATACTAGAGTAGCTTTTTGTTTTCCTTCTCCACTGTGTCCCCATTTTACCAAAGATGAACTGAGGCAAATAAGGGGTAAGTGACTTGCTCAGAGTCACACAGCCAATAAGTGTCTGAGGTTAGATTTGAGCTCAAATCTTCCTGATTCTAGGCCCAGTACTCTGTCTATAGCATCAACTAACTGCCCCATTATGAGATATTTTTCTGTCTTAGTTTTGTTTAGCTGCTTTTCCCTCATTGTTTAAAATTCTTTGCTCTAAAAGATGCCTTTCTGAGAAGAGAAGGGAGAGAGATATATTGGGATATGTAGGCAATATAAACCTCGCCACCCCCAAAAAATAAAATAAAATCAGTAGTCTTTCTTTTTAAAGAAAGTATAGGGGATTGTCAAAATGTGTTTGGATGAGCTACTAGGAAAAGTATGGTTCTGGACCAGACTTATACTAAGATGTGGAGAAGTTCTTAATGGTTTATTTAGTTTACCTTTTGTCTATCCTCAGTGATTGGTGAGTTCAAAGATGTAGCAATTCCCAGCACAGTGTCATGTACTTTATAGCTGATTGATGGATTGAAATGTTCAATTAGCATAGGCAGAAGATCTCCAGATGGATGCCTAATGATCCCCAGTGGGGAACTCATGCATGAGAACTTTGATTCAAGATGTTCTGAATTAACCCTACCCACTCTCAATAGTCTTACACTCTACAGAAATTTTATCATTTCATGATCTTGACAATTATTAAAATGTCCATTCCCAGAGATTCTACTGAGTCAATAATAAAAGCAAAAATATATACATTAATTTGTAGCAGCATTATTTGTTATATCGACTAACTAGAAACAAAGTAGATGACCATCATTTGGGACATGACTAAATGAGTTTGTGACATGGGGAGGTTTTTGGGGGTTTTGGGGGGTTTTTTGGGGTTTTTTTTTGGTGGGAGGAGACAAGACAATCAACCATCTCTTTGGATGGCTTCCCCATGTGTAAAATGAGTAGTTTAGACTAGAATCTAGTTTATCTAGGCTTTTGATGGTTTCTGAGATATCTTTCATGTCTGATGTTATATGATTATAGTTTCTTGAACTTTAGTTTACATGGAGCTTTGGGAAGAAAATCTTTTTATGTATATTTCCAATCCCCCAATTAAAATTTTCACTTCACAAGAAAAAAGATGACACAAAAGAGAGCAAGAAAAATTACCAAATGGATAGAAATGGATATTCTTAAGGGAAAATTAGCTTACATTTTCATTTAGGAACATTTGAGTGAGTGGGAAATGTATCCCACTATTAAACCTAACCCTGTCTTAAGATTCCTCTCCTTAACTACTTCATGCCCCAGTTAGAAATATTTAAGAGAGGTATGGGAAAATGTATACTCTTTTTTGTATACTCTTTTTAATAAAAATAAACTGGGATAATTCTATTAACACAATAATATGAGCTTAAGTGTAGCAAAGTAGTTCTGATTTCTCTGAGAATTTATGTAACAATTTATTACGTTTGCTTTCCTTTCTGCACTGATTCTAATGCTGTTACATAAAGTCATCCAAACTGCAGGGTGATTTAAAATAGATCTCAGCAAGAGTAAGAGTCGTCTTGTGAATGAACATTTTCACAAATCCCAGAATTCAAGCCTGCCATTGAAGATGACAAACATTCACTTAAAGGATCAATGGAATCTACTGCAGATAACATGCTGAAACCAAGCATCAGATTTTTAATTCACAACAGATACAAAAAAAGTAATAACTCAAATATGTTTGTCCATAACTTTTTAAAATATTAAGCAACATATATTGTAAAATGTTATATATTAATATATACATACATGTGCATACATGTAGATAAATGATAGTTTGATATATTCACTTATATAATTTACACTGCTTACTTCAAAACCCAGATAGAGATTCCTTAGTTGAACTTAAATTCCCTGCCTCTAATTAGGGAATAATTAGCCTGCCTCTATTAAAATACTCTCATATAAATGAACTAAGATACCTTTTTTCCAAATCAAATGCAATAAAACGGAAGCTCCCTGAAGACTGGAACTCTTAGAGGTTTTGTTTTGGTCTTTGTATCTCTAGGGCATCCAGAGCTGCCTCGAAGGAAACTTCCACTCCCTAGTTATTGTTCAATACAACTCTTCATGACCCCATTTGGAGTTTTCTTGAAAAAGATATTGGAATGGTTTGCCATTTTCTTCTCCTTCATTTTCTTGACTCATTTTACAGATGAGGAAACTGAAGCAAACATAGTGAAGTGACTTGCCCAGAATCAAATAGCTTAAATTTGAGCTCAAGAAGATGATTCTTTCTAACTCCAGATCCAGTACTCTATTCACTGAGCCATCCAGTTCCACCCCAACACCCTTTACGTACAATTTAAAAAAAAAAAAAATCTGTAAAACTTAAAATGTCCTAGACTGTCGTGGACAGTCATGAAAATCTTAACTTCAATAGCTAAATGAATCTGTGACCTCCAAGTTTACCTCCTTGCCTTAGAGACTTCATCTCCCTACAAGCAGAGTAGTCTCATTGGAGATGTCTCCATCTTTTGACCTGTTAATCTAATCGTTGAGTTTAAGTACTTCACTCCCACCTCCACTCCTAACTTTCCATGCTTATACATCCCTTTATTAATGGGCTTGCCCCAGAGTGTTTCCCTTTCTCAACCCCTCTCCTGCCAGGAATCCTTTTTTTTTTTTTCCTTATTAAAGCTTTTTATTTACAAAACATATGCATGGGTGATTTTTTTTCGTCATTGACCTTTGCAAAACTTGTGTCAGGAATCCTTTATTTATTGTTTTCCCCCATTTGAATGTATATTCCTAAAGAATCAAGTATATTTTTTTTATTTATTCTTTGTATCCCTAATGTTTAGTGCAGTGACATGCAGTTAATATGGTGATCACTTAATAAATGCTTTATCTATCCTCATAAATGTGGGTAATCCAAAGTATGAATCCCAAACTATCCTATGTCTTCACATCCCATGTAACTTTTGACCATATTTTCCTATAAATCCTACATAGTTTGTCCTCCCAAGATTCCCAAAGCCTTCTTCTAAGTTTCCTGCTCTTACCTCAGTACCAATGTACCAGATAGATTTCCTCCTGTTATCTGTTGATCAACAGCTCTTTTTCTGACTATCTCCAGTTCTAAGATGCTCTTTGCTCCCAGTTTTTCTTTGGTGGTATGCTACAGCCTACTCATGTCTACCACATGATTTTTTTTTTTTGTCCTCTGGGCTACCTGCAATTTTGATTTCTTAAAGATTGTTGTGCTATGTTATAAATAATGTTCCTGTAGGAAAATTCTCTTTGAATTCCAGCTAAGCAACTTATTGTTTTTTTTATATTTAATGCTTTTTTATTAAAGCTTTTAATTTACAAAACATATGCATGGGTAATTTTTCAACATTGACCCATGCAAAGCTTTCTGTTACAAATTTTTCCCTCCTACCCTCCATGCCCTTCCCTAGATGTCAGGAAGTCTAATACATGTTAATTATGTTAAAATACTTGACAAATCAAATATGTGTATACATATTTTTACAGTTATCTTGCTGTACAAGAAAAATCAGATCTACAAGAAAAACTGAGAAGGGAAACATAATGCAAGCAAACATCAATGGAAAGTATGAAAATGTTATGTTGTGGTCCACATTCAGATCCCTCTCTCTGGGTGTATATGGCTTTCTTCATCATTGATCAATTGGAACTGGTTTGAAACATCTCACTGTTGAGAAGAACCATGTCTTTCAGAATTGATCATCATATAGTCTTGTTGTTGCCATGTACAATGATCTCTTGGTTTTGCTTATTTCACTTAGCATCAGTTCATGCAAGTCTCTCTAGGCCTCTCTGAAGTCATCTTACTGGGTTGTTTCTTACAGAACAATAATATTACATAACATACATATACCATAATTTATTCAGCCATTTTCCAACTGATGGGCATCCATTCATTTTCCAGTTTCTAGCTACTACAAAAAGAGCTGCCACAAAATTTTTGCATATGTGGGTCCCTTTCCTTCCTTTAAGATCTCTTTGGGTACCAGCCCAATAGAAACACTGCTGGGTCAAAGGATATGCACAGTTTGATAACTTTTTGAGCATAGTTACAAATTGCTCTCCAGAATGGTTGGATCCATTCACAGTTCCACCAACAATGCATCAGTGTCCCAGTTTTCCCACATCCCCTCCAACATTTGTCATTATATTTTCCTGTCATCTTAGCCAATCTGTCAGGTGTGTAGTAGTATCTCAGAGTTGTCTTAATTTGCATTTCTCTGATCAATAGTGATTTGGAGCACCTTTTCATGTGACTAGAAATCAACTAAGCAACTTATAAATGGACCTTGAAAGACAATCTATTCAAAACTTAGGAATTGCATCTACTTTCTTTGTCTTCAGGTTTATGAAGAGTTTATCTAATAAACCTTACTAAATCAAGTCAGCAAGCATTTATTAAGCATCTATTATGTGTCATTCATTGTGCTAAATACTAGGATACAAAGAAAAGCAAAAGAAATTCATGCCCTCAAGGATTTCACCATCTAATAGTGGATATAACTATAGACAAGATATGTAAAGGATATATTGGATGTGATGAAGAGAGCTATCTGCAACCAGAGAGAGGACTGTGGGCACTGAGTGTGGATCACAACATAGCATTTTCACTCTTATTGTTGTTGTTTGCTTGCATTGTGTTTTAACATTTTTTCCTTTTTGATCTGATTTTTCTTGTGCAGCATGATAATTGTGGAAATATGTATAGAAGAATTGTGCATGTTTAACATATGTTGGATTACTTGCTGTCTGGGGGAGAGAATGAGGAAGGGAGAGAAAAAAAATTGGAACACAAGGTTTTACAAGGGTGAATGTTGAAAATTATGCATTTGTTTTGAAAATAAAAAGCTTTAATAATAAAAAAGGATACATTGGAGATCATCTCAAAGGGAAGACACTAGAATTAAGGGAGAATTACCATGAAGCAAGGAGAAGAGACAATTACAGGTATGAACTCAGGAGATGGAGTTGATTGGGCAAGAAGGTGTGTACCAATAGCCAGCAGAGTATGTAGAGAAGAGTAAGGTATTAGAAGACTGTAAAATTGTGAAGGAGCCATGTCATGTCACAAAGGGCTCTAAAAGACAAACAGAGGATTTTATGTTCGATCCTGGAAGTAACAGGAAACCACAAGACTTTGTTGAATTGGGAGGGTGAGGGGGCAGAGAGATGACATAGTCAGACATGAACTTTAGGAAGATTTATTTGAATAGCTGGATGGAGAGTGGGCTGGGTGGGGAAGTTTCTTGAGGTAGTGAGATCAACCAACAGGCTTTTGCAGTAATCCAAATGTAGGAGATGGAGTCAACATGGTGAAGTGAAGACCAGAACTAGCTGACCTCTCCCCCTGTCTGCAACAAATTTCTTTAAATAATGATTCTAAACAAATTTTAGAGTGCCAGAATACATACCAAAAAAAAAATCACAATAGAACATTTTCTACTCAAAGACAACTTAGAAGTTCATAAGGAAAGGTTTGTGGCATCAGGGTGGGAGTCCAATATGCAGTCCCAGTGCAGGCCACATCAGCATGGCCCTGGCCCCAGTGCCCCCAAAGTAGGAATGGGTCTAGGGTCCTCTGAATCAGAGGCAGTACTGCTGCTTCTAGATCTCTCAGTCAAGAGACACTAAAGATGACTTAGAAGGTCAGCAGAAAAGATCTGTGAAACCATAGTGGGAGTCCAGCCACTGTCCCAGCTGCCTGTACAACCCTGACTCTACTCTGGCCCCAACACCAACAAAGCCTACAGGACCCAAGATGACTTAGAAGGTGAGCAGGAAAGATTTGTCAGTAGGATGAGAGGATCTTGGGAAACTAGCATTCCAGGAGTGGCTGTGGGCAATGGTGGCAGTGGCAATTTCCAGAGATCTCAGTTCACAGGAGGTCCCTTTACTACCATTGAAAAAGGACTCTGTTACTTTAGTATACTAGATCTTACAGCTACAGTGGGAAAGGGACATTCCTAACAATTTCAGGGAAGAAAACAAGTCTTAGAAGTATCTCTGAAAACAGCTGCACAAAACCCCTGAAGCTTGGGAGAGTGCACCTTGCATCCTAGAAACAACTAATTAAAAGCTGAGTAATAGGCTAAGAAAATGAGCAAACAACAGATAAAGATTTTGATCACAAAAAGTATGATCAAAACAGAAGAAATTAAAGTCAAAGATCTTATATCCAAAGTGTCCAAGAAAAATAAGAATTGGTCTCAGGCTATGGAAGAGCTCAAAAGGGATTTTGAACATCAAGTAAAAGGAATAGATAGGAAATTAGGAAGAAAATTGAGAATGGTACAAAAGGAAATACAAAAAGCTAATGAAAAGAAATTTTAAAAAGCAAAATTGGCAGAATGGGAAAGAAAGTACAAAAGTTCACTGAGTAAAATAATTCCTTTAAAATTAAAATTGATGCTATACCAGATCTAAAACTATATTATAAAGCAGCAGTCATCAAAACCATTTGGTACTGGCTGAGAAACAGAGTAGTCAATCAGTGGCATAGGATAGAATCACAAGACAAACTAGGCAATAACTATAGCAATCTAGTGTTTGATAAACCCAAAGACCCCAGCTCTTGGGATAAGTACTCACTATTCAACAAAAACTGCTGGGAAAATTGGAAACTAGTGTAGAAGAAATCAGAGCTTGACCCACACCTAACATCACATACCAAGATAAGATCTAAATACATTTATGATCTAGATTTAAAGAGTGATATTATAAGCAAATTAGAGGAACATAGGATAGTTTACCTCTCAGACCTGTGGAAATGGAATAAATTTATGTCCAAAGAAGAACTGGACCTCTTAATTGAACACCAGATAGATAATTTGGACTATATTAAGTTAAAAAGGTTTTCTACAAACAAAACTAATGCAGACAAGATTAGGAGGGAAGCAACAAATTGGGAAATCATCTTTACATTTAAGGGTTCTGATAAAGGCCTCATTTCTAAAATATATAGAGAATTGTCTCATATAAGAATTCAAGCCACTCTCCAATAGATAAATGGTCAAAGGATATGAACAGACAATTTTAAGATGATGAAATTAAAACCATTTCTAGTCATATGAAAAGGTGCTCCAAATCACTATTGATCAGAGAAATGCAAATTAAGACAACTCTGAGGTACCATTACACACTTGTCAGATTGGCTAAAATGACAGGAAAAGATAATGACAAATATTGGAGGGGATGTGGGAAAACTGGGACACTGATACATTGTTGGTGGAACTGTAAACGGATCCAGCCATTCTGGAGAGCAATTTGGAAGTATGCTCAAAAAGTTAACAAACTGTGCATACCCTTTGATCCAGCAGTGTTTCTCTTGGGCTTATATCCCAAAGAGATCTTAAAGGAAGGAAAGGGGCATGTGCAAGAATGTTTGTGGTAGCCCTTTTTGTAGTGGCTAAAAACTGGAAGCTGAATGGATGCCCATCAATTGGAGAATGGCTAAATAAATTATGGTATATGAATATTATGGAATATTATTGTTCTGTAAGAAACGACCAGCAGGATGATTTCAGAGAGTCCTGGAAAGACTTGCATGAGCTAATGCTGAGTAAAATGAGCAGAACCAGGAGATCAACAACAAGACTAGATGATGATCAATTCTGATGGACATGGTTCTCTTCAACAATGAAATGTTTCAAACCAGTTCCAATTGTTCAGTAAAGAAAGCCATATACACCCAGAGAGAGGGACATGAGATGTGGACCACAACATAATATTTTCATGCTCTCTATCAATGTTTGCTTGCATTGGGTTTCCTTTCTCAGATTTTTTTTTCTTGTAGATACAATTCTTCTTGCACAGCAAGATAAGTGTGGAAATATGTATACATATATTTGACTTGTCAAGTATTTTAATATAATTAACATGTAGTGGGCTTCCTGCCATGTAGGGGAGGGGAGGGGACTAGGAGGGAAAATTTTGTAACAGAAAGCTTTGTAAGGGTCAATGTTGAAGAACTACCCATACATATGTTTTGCAAATAAAAAGCTTTAATAAAAAAAATAATAAAATTAGAATTGAACAAATGGAAGCTAATGACTTTGAGAAATCAGCATACAATAAAGCAAAAAATCCCAAATTAGAAAAAAAAGATTGTGAAATATTTCATTGGAAAAACAACTGACTTGGAAAAAAAGATCCAGGAAAGATAATTTTAAAATTATTGGTCTACCTGAAAATCATGATTTAAAAAAGAACCTGAACATCATCTTTTAAGAAATTATCAAGGAAAACTATCCTGATATTCTAGAACCAGAGGGTAAAACAGAAATTGAAAGAATCCATCAATCGCTTCTTAAAAGAGATCCTGAAATGAAAACTCCCAGGAATATTATAGCCAAATTCCAGAACTCCCAGGTCAAGGAGAAAATATTGCAAGCATCCAGAAACAAACAATTTAAGTATAGTGGAATCACAATCAGAATAGCACAAGATTTAGCAGCTTCTACATTAGAAGACTGGAGGACTTAGAATATAATATTCTGGAGAGGAGTGGTAGGATTACAACCAAGAATCACCTACCCAACAAAACTGAGTATAATCCTTCAGGGGAAAAAAGTAGATATTCAATGAAATAGAGGATTTTCAAGCATTCGTGATGAAAAGATCAGAGCAGAATGGAAATTTTGATTTTCAAATACAGGACCCAGGAGAAACATAAGGAGGTAATCAGGAAAGTGATATAAAAAATTTAATAAGATTTATCCCATTCCTATGTGGGAAAATGATGCTTGTAACTCATTTTAACTTTCTCATTATTATAATAGGAGTATATAGAGACAGAGGGCACAAGTGTGAGTGAATATGAAGGGATATCTTTAAAAAATGAAATAAGGGGTGAGAAAGGAATGTACTGGGAGAAAAGGAAAGGGAAAGGTGAAATTATGTAAATTATGTGCCATAAAAGAGGCAAGAAAAAACTTTTACAGTAGAGGGGAAGAGAGGGAGGAGAAGGGGAGTGTGAACCTTGCTCTCATCAGAATTGGATCAAAGAGGAAATAACACACACTCAGTATGGGTATAGAAATCTATCTTAGCTGCAGGAAAGTAAGGGAAAAGAATATGGGAAGGAGGGAGGGTGATAGAAGAGAAAGCATATTGAGGGAAGGAGTGGTCAGTAGTAAAACACTTTTGAGAAGGGACAGGGTGAAAGGAGAGAGAGAATAGAATAAATGGGAGGAAATACAGTTAGAGTAATTGTGAAAAAAAAATTTGAAGCAAGTTTTTCTGATAAGGCTTTATTTCTCAAACATAAGGGGGAACTGAGTCAAATTTATAAAAATAACAAGTCATGCCCCAATTGATAAAAGATCAAAAAATATGAATTATGCTCAAAAGCTATAAAATCATGTATATCTTTTGACCTAACAGTACACTATTAGGCATGAATCCCCAAAGAGATTTTTAACAAAAGGAAAAGGACCTATATGTACAAAAAGATTTATAGAAGCTCTTTTCCCAGGGAAATAAATTGGAAATTGAGGAGATGCCCATCAATTGGGGAATGGTTCAATAAATTGTGTTATGTGATAATGGTGGAATATTATTGTTCTATGGGAAATGCTGAGCAGGATACATTAAAAAAAAAAAAAAAAAAAACCTGCAAACTCCTCCATGGACTCAAGCAAAGTGAAATGTAGTGTGTACAAAGTGATAGCAATGTTGTGGAATGTTCAGCTATGAATGTCTTTGCTATTCTAAATAATACAACTACTATACTACAATAATACCACAACTACTCTGAAGGACTTATGATGAAAAAAAAATACCAGAGAAAGAACTGATGTGTCTGAATAAAGACTGAAGTATACTCTTTTTTTTTTTTTCACTTTTTCTTGAAGTTTTTTTTTTGTTTGTTTTTTTGTTTGTTTGTTTGTTTTGGTTGGAGGATGGCGGGGTGGGAATCTGTGTGTTTTCTTTTACAACCTGACTTTTATGGAAATGTTTTGCATAATTTCACAAGTGCCTTCTTAATGGGGGGAAGAAGGGTAGGAAGGGAAAGAATCTGGATCTCATAGTTTTAAAAACAAATGTAGGGGCAGCTAGGTGGCGCAGTGGATAGAGCACCAGCCTTGAAGTCAGGAAGACCTGGGTTCAAATCTGGTCTCAGACACTTAACATTCCCTAGCTGTGTGACCCTGGGCAAGTCACTTAACCCCAATTGCCACAAAAAAAAAAAAAAAAAAAAAAAAAAAAAAACAAATGTAAAATTTGTTTTACAAATAACTGGGGAAAATAAAAATTTTAATTAAAAAAGTAGTCCAAATGCAAGGTGATGAAGGCCTGCACAGGATGATAGTAGTGTCAGAGAAGAGAAAGGAACATAGAAGAGAGATGTTGTTAAGAATCAACAGGAGTTGGCAATAGATTGGTTAGAAGAAGTCCAGTTAGAAAGATGAGTCAAGAATGCACCAGGATTGTGGGGATGGTGGTGCCCTTGTCAATAATAAGGAAGTTAGACAGAGGAGAGGTTATCAAATTAAAATGATAAAGATTTCAGGACAAATCTTCAATGGATTGAGCTCCCTTCTTAGGTTACAAATAGTGAAACAATCAATTAAGTACTTACCACATGCCAGCCACTGTGCTAAGTAATAGGAATACAAAAAGAAACCAAAGAGTTCCTACTCTCAAAGAGTTTATACTCTTAACTGGAGAGACAAGATGCAAACAAATGTATACAAAGTGAACAACATACAGAATAAAAAGAAAATAATTAAGAGAGAAGGCAATGGAATTAAGAGGAGTTCAGAAAGACTTCCTGTAGAAAGTGGGATTTTAGTTAGAATTTATTTAAAGGAATCCAGAGAGATCAATAGTCAGAGTTGAAGAGGAAGAAAATTCCAGGCATGGAGGAAAGAGAGAAAATACCTGTAGGTCAATGTCACTAGTTCGAAAAATACATGTAAAATGTAAAAAGACCAGAAAGATAGGAAGGGGCTAGTTCATCAAGGGCTTTGGATGCCAGACAGAGCAAGGTTGCAGAACCAAGTTCCTGGAAATCTTCAGGGAGAAAAAAACAGTCTATCATATATCCTGAATCGTTTAGATTTTCTCCAGTGTTCAAGCTGTATCGTTCATTTATTCAATGTCTACTACATAGCATATACTGCACTAGGAGTTGGGAATACAATATAAAAGTTAAGTCTTTTCCTCAAGGAACTTATGTTCTAAAATATGGGAATATAATATCATTTTTGAGGAAAGTAGCACTAAGAAAAGGTTTCAGTATAAATGGGGATTTTAAATGAAAACTTAAAGCAAATGTCCTGTAACAATGGCATTATTGATTTGATTAGTGTTCCCAGAATGATCAATCAGCCAACTAGTATTTATTAAGTGCCTAATATGTGCCAGACACTATGCTAAGTCCTAGGGATACAAAAAAAAAAAAAAAAAAAAAAAGGAAAAAAACCAATCTATTCACTCAGAGAGTTCACAGTCTAATGGGGAAGATAACTAGCAAACAACTATGCAAATACTGTGTGTGTATGTCTGTGTGTGTGTGTGTGTATGTGTGTGTGTATACATACAGATTAAAGATTAAATTGAGTATAGCTTCAGAATGAAGACAGGACAATTATCATTCTTTTTACAGAAAGTGGGGCTTTAGCTGAGACTTATAGGAAGACAGAAAAGGTAGGAAGCAGAGATGAGGAAGAAGAGAATTCCAGGCATGGAAAAGCAAGAAGTGAAACAAGACAAGTGGGCTCATTGGCAGGTAAAATATCTATGATTGGTAGGCCTGCCATCTTGGCACATTGCTCCCTGGATATGGAACATGATCTGGGGCCAGCTCAATATATCAATTGGAGGTGAGTTCATTCATTGGTCTGAACAGCTCATTTCCAGGTCAGAGTCTCAAAATTAGGTGGATTAAACTTCCACAAAAGTTGGAATGGGCTAACAATATCTGAAGGAAGGTCACTCTTGCAGATTGGTGTTCCTGGTGGAATAAAGGGAATAGAGAGAATCAATAATGGGAAGATTTTAGCAAGATACTGGGAAAATCTTGGTGGTCTGGTGAATGATTAAATGGGTTGAGAAGCAAAATTTGAGATGATCTTTCCCTTTTCAACTTTCATTTGTAATATTCTATTCTATCTCTTCTCATCTCCTCTTAGAATTCAATACAGTTGTTGTTCACTTAATATTGTTGACAGGATATCCCATTTTTCTACTCCTGTAGTCATGCTTTCCATTCCTAGTCCTTTCCAAAGAATGAGATCATCACAGCTAACTGTCATCTGTTCATGGGATCATAGATTTAGAGCTAGAAGGGATTTTAGAAGCTAGTGAGGGGGCAGCTAGGTGGTGCAGTGGATAGAGCACCAGCCCTGAAGTCAGGAGGACCTGAGTTCAAATTTGACCTCAGACACTTAGCACTTCCTGGTTGTGTGACCCTGGGCAAGTCACTTAACCCCTATTGCCTCAGCAAAAAAAAAAAAAAGAGAGAGAGAGAAAAAAAAGGAAAAAAGAAGCTAGTGAATACAAATGCTCGTTTTATGGATAAGGAAACAGACATAGAAAAATTAAATGACTTGCCCAGAGCCATACAACCAGTAGGTATTTGAAGTGAAGTGACACCCTTATCAGGTTTTCCTCTCACTCCATGACCAGCACCCCATCTATTACACCAATCTGCCTCTTTTTTAATTAAGACAAGAGCTACATCAAATTTTGTCATTTGTAACAAGAAAGCCTAACTCCAGGATAAATACCATTCTGTTTAGTCAGAAAAAAAAAAAAAAGGAAGGAATTCTTGTTCTAAGTGGTCAGAGTATGTTCTCTAGGTGCTGTGGCCCTTCTGTCAGCCAGTTAACACTATTAATTCAGTAACAGCTATTTAGATTCTCTGTTTTAGTACTATGAAAGAGAAGTATACAAGGAGACAAAAGAAGTGTGCTCCAACCTCAGGGAGTTTATGGTTTAGTATCTAGTAGACTGGTAAGAATCAATCATACCTTGAAGAAATACTAAGGGAGCTCAGTAAGGATGATAATGAAGAATGTTACATCCTCAAACAGCACTTTCTTTATTAGTATGATTCAGAATCCAAAAGAGGGAATGACAGAAATAAATCCAAACATCCTCAAACCCTAACTGAACCACTAACTTTTTTTTTTTCTTCTTTCTAAACCTCTCTTTTCTGCCCCTTTCCCATCTCTGATTCACACACACACAACTTTAAAAAAGAAAAAAGCACAATTTCACCTTATGTATTACCAGCAGGGTAACCTGAGTCCATCCATTTAGAGCATCTGTCCTGTGAAAAGGACCTCTAAGAGACACTGAGCTGAGTCCATCCCAACTCTATTTATAGACACTGTTTGTTTAATTTGAGACCTACACTAAGAATAAATAATGAACTCATGCTGATGACGGGTGGGAGTGAACAACTCTCGGCCCTCCTGCAAATACCCACATAAACCCTTTCCCCTTTTCTGTGTTTATTTATTTTCAATTTTACTAGTGTAGGTGGTTTTTAAATTCGAGAATGTTTGGGGGTTTGGGTTTCCAGAGAATTGGGAGCTTTATATTTTGTTTTGGGAGCGGAGAACAGATCTAGTGACCACTGTGCTACCATCCAAAGGAAACACAAGGAGAGAGGTTCTGATTCTTGGTTGGTACAACAGAAGCCTGGAGCTTCAGATGCAGAAGAATCCTTCCTTAGGACTTAGCCATCCTTCAGGAAGGAAGGTTTGGCTCATGGAAAAAAAATCCCTTTCTTCTTGATATCCTCCTGACCTGTTAACAGAGAAACCAACCAAATTATTTCACAAGGTACTGTACCCCTCCTCTGGTTTATTTTCAGGGAGCTTGGTGAGGCATGAGAGCCGTGGTAAAATTACCAATCTGGGCCTCAGTTTGCTGGTTTGTAATGAAAGTGTTGACTGCCTTTCAGATCCTTTTCAACTCTTATCTGTAATTATATGAGAGGCAGTGTAATACAATGGTTAGAGGCCTAGAGTTGGAGTCAGGAAATGTCTGGATTCAAATCCCCACCTCAGACACATAGTAGCTAATAGAACCATATGTAAGTCATGTCACTTAACCTTTCTGTGCCTCAGTTTTCTCACCAGTAAAATGGGAGGCTAAAATATTTTAACATAATTAACCTGTAGTGGATATCCTGCCATCTAGGGGAGGGGTGGGGAGTTGGGGGAAAAAAATCTGTAACAGAAAGCTATGTAAGGGTTAATGTTGAAAAATTACCCATACATATGTTTTGCAAATAAAATAAAATAAAAAATAAAATAAAATGAGAGGCTAGAAATCAATAGTCACTAAGATTCCTTCCAGCTCTAAATCTGTGATCCTACAATATAAAAACTTCAGCTGTCTGGTTAAGAAACACCTAACACCGGGCATAGAGGGACATTCCCTAAGTGGTAACAATTTTCTAGGGGTTTTATACTTTTATTCTACTGGGCTGTCAAGTCAGATAAAATTCAGAGACCACTGAAAATTAGGCTAGTCCTGTATTGAGAATTGTTTGATTGTTTTACCCAGTCAAAACCCAAGTGACTTCATTGGTGAGGATGAGAACTGACATAATATAGCACTTTAAGGTTTTAAAAATTCCTTAGACAACTAGCCTTTTTAAACAGAGAAGTCTCTAGTCTTCAGAGCCAGATATGCCCACCTCCCATCTCTGGGACAACACAGGACAGTGTTGGACTAGGAACCAGTGAGTGAGGTGACTCTAGTCATTCTGCCATTCTTCCAATTATTATAACAAACACTGTGGGAGGCAGTAAAGGTCAAGAATTTCCCAGCTTTCAGGAAGGAATGACCTACTATTCTTTGGATATAAACATAATATTTTTGTTATATTTTCCATAGGATATGTGCTTTGAAGTTCCCCCAGATAGATTTCATTCACTTATCCATAGTCCTTTACCATTGTCCTTATGTGATAATCTATTTGCAAAATGACTAGGTACAGGTGGTGGTCACTGAAGAAGTTTTTATTTGTTTTTGTTGCTGGGGAGCTGGTTCACATAAGGATGTAACCTATGGCCTCATTAGCTTGACCAACTGAGTAAGCTGACCTAGGGTGCCTGAAATAATGTTGCTCTCAGGAAGTGTCTACTTGGAAGTAAATTCTGTGAGTGGTATATTGTTGCTTCTGAGCTATTTACAGAGCAAGAAGAGAGAATTTCTTGTTGGAATTTTCTAATGACAGGCTTTAGCATTGAGACTGGTATGAATTTCCACTACTGCTTATGGCCCACTGAGACTTCCTCAGTCCTAATCAGTAAAGTGAAGTCAAGCCATCTCATTACTCAATCAGTCAATAAACAAGCATTTAATAAACATTCCCTAGATACCAGGCCTGTGGTAGGCACTATAGATACAAAGACAAAAATGAAATAGTCTCTACCCTCAAGGAAATTACATTCTATTGGGGAGACAACATGTAAACAAAGAAATAAATACAAAATAAGTGCACACAAAATAAATACAAGATAATTTTGAAGGTATAGTGTCTAGCATTTGAAATAAAGAAAGACCTCGTGTGGGAAATGATGTTTTAGTTAAGCTTTGTAATAAACTAAGAACCCTTGTCAAAAAAGTCTTTTTAAAACAATTATGAGTGATATATCTTAGGACATCATACCAAAAAAAAAATTCCAAGAGTATTCTACTCTCTAATAGTTTAAATAAAGTTCCATTCTTTCAAGGTATAAGGGTCCTCAGTCTATCACAGAATAAGACTGCTCCTACTCTGGCCTTTGCCACTCATTAACTCAGTAGCATTTGGTCATTGTCCTATCTGAAACATTTTCTTCATTTGTAAAATGTGGATAATTTTATTTGCATTATCTACCCCATAAGATTAAGGAAAGTGCTTAAATGTTGATGAGTAAGCATTTATTTAACACTTACCATAGGCCAGACATTGTTCAAGCACTGGGGATATAAGAACAAAAAAATGAAAAAAGTCTCTCTACTTTTCCTGTCTTATATTTTATTTCTCTCCATATTTATATTTATATATGGTGTATTTATTTATTTATCTCCAAAAGTGTTTCCAATTATTTGAACCAACCCCATTACATTTTATCATCTGATTTCACTAGGTAAAAGCATTTCATTCTTTCCCAATTCAATCAACTAGCTTGTTCATTCACATTATTGATATTAATAATGCTTATATAGCTATATAAGGTTTACAAAGCACTCTTACAACCCCAATCCAAGCAAATAATTAAATCAGTAAATTTGTTTTAAGAGCCTATTATATATTATTCTATGCTAGTTGTTAGGGACATAAAGACAAAAATCAAACAGTATAAACTGTTAAAATCTAACCTGAATTAGAAAGGAAAACAACATTCATGTGTATCAGCAGTATACAAACACATTCATAGTCAATCCAAAGTAACTTTGGAGGGGAAGACACTAGCAAATGGGGAGAACAAGAAAGACCTCTTGCTAAGATGGAGCTTGAGCTCAGTGTTAAAGGAGATCACCAATTCCAACAATTTTTTAAGGGCATATTAGGTGCAAAACACTCTACTAGGAATTGTGAATATAAGAATAATTCAAGGAGTGGTACCTCTCAAGCAGCTTGGATTCTACTACTAGGGGAATACTCCATGAGGTGGACAATCCAATTATTTTGCCCATTTTATGTGAGGAGATTGAGACTCAGATAAGTGACTTGCTCAAATTCATAAATATTAACACTGACTTGAATCTAGGCTTTCTAAGTTCAGGACTAGGATTCTTTCTACTTAATGTAACACTTTGCCTCAACAGCTAAGAGATAACTGGAAAGTGATGGCAATTGTCTACCATCGATGAGCTCATTTCTGTCCATTTGCCCTGGCTAGTGAGGAGAAAGAACAATGAGTAAATTGGCTGCATTCCACAGAGAACCCTTCTAGAGTGGCGGGCACTTGGCAGTTCTGAAGATTTCCCTCTATGTTCCCCTGAGACTCCAAAAAGCAGTGAGACTTTGAGTCCGAAATAAAATGTCTCAGCTCTCAGCTCTTGATTTCACTATTTTTTTGGCTTCTGTCACCATAGTGCTGTGACGTGTAAGAATGATAGCAGGGAAACAGAAAGGAACCAGAGAGGAGGAGGGTTGGTCTCCAGGCTGCCTTGCCATATTCAACAAGAGCAGAGAGGGAGGGGAGGAATCAATCTTGACATTTCAGGATGGAGATAACAGAGTAAAAATAAACTCCCAAGTGGCTGTAGCGGCACCCGCTTCACAACTCTTATCTCCATCTCTGCTCCAGGGGCTGAAAGGTTCCTTTCAGGTCATTGCTTGTACTTCCTCCCTTTCAGGCCCCACAAGCAGGCAAGGGAGTGGATACATCTGGTCCCCTGATTGTCCACACCTCTTCCAGCCCAGGAGTGCATTGTGATCCTTCATTCTGGCCTCAGCTGGTTGCTGCAAAAAGCCCACCTTCTGAGATCTAGGATGAAGGAGGACTTTACTCTGAGATCATGTTTTTAAAGGTACCAGACTACTTTGCTTTATGCTGTAGTTTCATATTCCTGAAAATATTTGCATAAATCAAATCCAGGTGTTCTGGGATCTCCAAAAGCATGAAAAATTTGCTGAGAGGGTTGAGATATGTCACTGATGAAAGGCAGAGGATTGTCAAGATGACTTTTCAAAATGTATATTAGCTCCCAAGATTCTGAGGCTGTCCTTTGGACTATAACTAGTTTAAAAAAATCTCACTCACAAATATGCTATATATACAGTTGTTATAATATTAATTAACAACAACTCACATATGCACTGTATTAGTGTGGAAGTTCTTAACCTTTTGTATTATGAATGCCTCTGGCAATTTGTTGAAACCTCTGGATCTCTTTTTCTTTTTGAATAAAATAAAATACATAGGATTAGGGAAGAAAACAATTACATTGAAATAAAGATGTAATTTTTTTCCTACCCAAATTTACAAACCTCCTGAACCTCCTGAAAGCTATCCAGAATCAGATCTATGAAGTTAAAAATCCTTGCTTTAGTGTATTGTGAGAGAAATAATGTAAGTAGCTCAGCTATAGTAGGTGGTTAAACATTTATTGAATTAGGTATTACTGTCACTTTTTTTTTTTTTTTTTTTTACAAAGAAGGAAAATCAAGTACACAGTAGTTAAGGGCTGGAGCCATAGGTCTAGAGTTGAAAGGTAGGTGATTAAACATTCAAGGCAGGACCAAGTCACACGGGCAGTGGTAAGTAACAGAGACAGGGGTTCAACCACAGGTCTAACCAATTCCCAATCCAGTGCTCATTCTGCTACACCACAACTATATTTTAGTGAAAACCTGAAACTTTTTCCTGTGAAACTTTTCATCTGATATTGTCATCAGAAAGACCTCTCTATGTCTCTGGCTCATTAAGTTGTCTCACAAAGAAGGCTGAAAATTGATGGCAATGGGATGACTCGCTCATCAACATGCCCGATTTGGACTGAATGTGTCAATGGGAGGAAACACCTATTTTAGGAGCTGGAAATAACAACTTTCTTCCCAAAGGCAGTTCAGTCAAATGACAGAAAATCCTGAACTATGTACATTTATAGGCTCAAAAAGACTGACATACATTGGTGACAGGCAATCAGCAAAGCAAGTTTTAAGGTACTTTTCATGATGAGCCTAAAATGGTCAGACTCGTGTCTTAGAAAGGTTATTTGGATGGCTGAAAGAAAAATGATTGGAAGAGGGCAAGATTAAAAGCTGAGAGTCTAATTAGGAGGATGTTGCAGTAGTCCCAGGTGAGAGGAGGTAAAAGTCAGAACTAGACTACCAGCCTCATGAGTAGACAGAAGGGAATGGATGTAAGAGATACCCATGAAGGTAGAATTGATAAGACTTGGCAACTGATTAGATGTGGGGTTGGAGCAAGGGGAATAATAGTCAGGTAGAACGCTGAAGCTGCAAACCTGAATGAATGGAAGGATAGTGATACCCTCTACAGAAATAGGAAAATCTGAAAGTTTAAAGGATTTGGAAGGAAGGGGTTAGGCAGGAATAATAAGTTTCACTTTAATTATCATAGGTGTGAGATGTTCATAAAACACCTTGTTGGCTATCTTCAACAAGTAACTGGTAAGCTTTGGAACTGACACTTAGGAGAGAGGTTGTCACTGTGTGTGTTTTGGAAAGAGAGAGAGAGAGAGAGACAGAGAGAGAGACAGAGACAGAGACAGAGAGACAGAGACAGAGAGAGAGACACAGAGAGAGAGAGAGAGAGAGAGAATGTATATATGTAGCAATATCAATGTCACATAGACATAGATGTAGGTATAAAAAAGATAGAGGGCTATACTTAGATATAGACGAGCTAAGAATCCTTGGCACAGAGAATATAATTGAATCAATGAGAGTATGGCTGTTAAAAGAAAAAAAGAATAGGACATAAAATTATAAATTTGAAACCAGAAGGAATCTTAAAAGCTATATAGTCCACTCTGCTTAAATAGAGTCTGAAGCTCAGAAAAATTAAATGCTTTGTCCAAAGTCTGGTAGTATGCATCAAATGATAAATTTTAACCTACATCTAGGTTACTGATGCCTTGAGACAACAGCAGGGTAAAGTCAAAGTGGTTTAAAAATGAGGAAGAGCCCATACCTAACACCACATACCAAAATAAGATCTAAATGGGTTCATGATCTAGATATAAAGAGTGATATTGTAAGCAAATTAGAGGAACGTAGTATAGTTTACCTCTCAGACCTGTGGAGATGGAATAAATTTATGTCCAAAGAAGATCTGGAACTCTTAATTGAACACCAGATAGATAATTTTTATTATATTAAGTTAAAAAGTTTCGGTACAAACAAAACTAATGCAGACAAGATTAGGAGGGAAACATCAAATTGGGAAATCATCTTTACATTTAATGGTTCTGATAAAGGCCTCATTTCTAAAATATATAGAGAATTGTCTCATATATATAAGAATTCAAGCCACCCTTCAGTAGATAAGTGGTCAAGGGATATGAACAGACAATTTTCAGATGATGAAATTAAAACCATCTCTAGTCATATGAAAAGTTGCTCCAAATCACTATTGATCAGAGAAATGCAAATTAAGGCAACTCTGAGGTACCACTACACACCTGTCAGATTGGCTAAAATGACAGGAAAAGATAACGATGAATGTTGGAGGGGATGTGGGAAAACTGGGACACTAATACATTGTTGGTGGAACTGTGAACGGATCCAACCATTCTGGAGAGCAATTTGGAACTATGCTCAAAAAGTTATCAAACTGTGCATACCCTTTGACCCAGCAGTGTTTCTATTGGGCTTATATCCCAAAGAGATCTTAGAGGAGGGAAAGGGACCCACATGTGCAAAAATGTTTGTGGCAGCCCTTTTTGTAGTGGCTAGAAACTGGAAACTGAATGGATGTCCATCAATTGGAGAGTGGCTGAATAAATTATGGTATATGAATGTTATGGAATATTATTGCTCTGTAAGAAACGACCAGCAGGATGATTTCAGAGAGGCCTGGAGAGATTTGCATGAACTGATGCTGAGTGAAACGAGCAGAACCAGGAGATCATCATACATAGCAACAACAGTATTACATGATGATCAATTCTGATGGACATGGATCTCTGCAACAAAGAATTGTCTCAAACCAGTTCCAATTGTTCACTGAAGAAAACCATATACACCCAGAGAGAGGGATATGAAATATGGACCACAACACAACATTTGCATGATCTCTATTGAGGTTTGTTTGCATTGTGTTTCCTTTCTCTGATTTTCTTTTTTTTTTTTTCTCTTGTAGATAGGATTTTTCTTGCACAACTTGTCAAGTATTTTAACATAACATGTAGTGGATTTCCTGCCATCTAGGGGAGGGGAGGGGACTGGGGGTAAAATTTGTAATGGAAAGCTTTGTAAAGATCAATGCTGGGGAACTACCCATACATATGTTATACAAATAAAAAGCTTTAATAAAAAAAAATTAAAAAAAAAAAAAGGAAGAGGGGCAACTAGGTGGCGCAGTGGATAGAGCACCAGCCCTGAAGTTAGGAGGACCTGAGTTCAAATCTTAGCTTAGACACTTAATACTTCCTAGCTGTGTGACCCTGGGCAAGTCACTTAATCCCAATTGCCTCAGCCTCCCCTCCCCCCCCAAAAAAAGACCTGAACATGGTTGTAAGGAGCAGAAAGGAGTCAACAGAGGAAAAATAAAGATGAAAGGAGATTATTTAAAGAAGTAATCTCGAAGGTCCCTTTCTAGTTCTAAAACTTGTCTTATATTTCCACACACACACACACACACACACACACACACACACACACATATCCAAGATTTTGCAGCCAATCAGTGTTGTGATGTGCCTGAGAAGTGATAATTGGGAATGAAAGCACGAGAGTATGTAGGGTTTTTAATGTAATAGCATTCACAGATGAAACATATAAAGCATATATGATGATGGACCTGGACAACCATCCTATGGAACATGCACAGAACTCCCCTGGAACTATATATACAGTGCTGAAGGATTTGAACATTGGAATGACAAATCGATACTCTGATTAGTCCCTTGGTCCCCCATATGTTTTCTCCATGGCCCATGATAGAATACTTTGTCAAAGAGGACTAACCACCAAGTTAGGAAGAAAATCCTATTCAGGAGACCTTAAAAGAAGTGACTTCACTCTACTATTCTTTCTCATCCACATGCTGAGCATGTGGGGACTCTTTGAGGATACTGTGTTCCCAGCTGACAATTTTGGTGGCTACTGACACATATCAGGCTCATGTGCTATCTAGTTATACCTAAGCCTGAAACTTGATCCCCTGTATGTCTCCTGTCTTGTGTTTCTTTTCCTGAGCAAAGGTGATCAATCAGCAATTCTTTTTTTTTCTTTTTTATTAAAGCTTTTTATTTGCATAATATATGTGTGGGTAATTTTTCAACATTGACCCTTACAAAGCTTTCTGTTACAAATTTTCCCCCCTACTCCCCACCCCTCCCCTAGATGGCAGGAAGTCCACTACATGTTAATTATGTTAAAATACTTGACAAGTCCCACATATGTATACATATTTTTACACTTACCTTGCTGTGCAAGAAAAATCGGATCTACAAGAAAAAAAATCAGAGAAAGGAAACACAATGCAAGTAAACATCAATAGAGAGCATGAAAATGTTATGTTGTGGTCCATATTTCACATCCCTCTCTCTGGGTGTATATGGCTTTCTTCAGTGAACAATTGGAACTGGTTTGAAACATTTCATTGTTGAAGAGAGCCATGTCCATCAGAATTGATCATCATATAGTATTGTTGTTGCCGTGTATAATCTCCTGGTTCTGCTCATTTCACTTAGCATCAGTTCATGCAAGTCTCTCCAGGCCTCTCTGAAATCATCCTGTTGGTTGTTTCTTATAGAACAATAATATTCCATAACATTCATATACTATAATTTATTCAGCCACTCTCCAATTGATGGGCATTCATTCAGTTTCCAGTTTCTAGTCACTACAAAAAGGGCTGCCACAAACATTCTTGCACATGTGGGGCCCTTTCCTTCCTTTAAGATCTCTTTGGGATATAAGCCCAATAGAAACACTGCTGGGTCAAAGGGTATGCACAGTTTGATAACTTTTTGAGCATAGTTCCAAATTGCTCTCCAGAATGGCTGTATCCGTTCACAGTTCCACTAACAATGCATCAGTGTCCCAGTCCTCCCACATCCCCTCCAACATTCATCATTATCTTTTTCTGTCATTTTAGCCAATCTGATAGGGGTGTAGTGGTATCTCAGAGTTGTCTTAATTTGCATTTCTCTGATCAGTAGTGTCAATCAGAAATTCTTTTTTTTTTTTTTTTAGTTTTATTAAAACTTTTTATTTGCAAAACATATGTATGGGTAATTCTTCAACATTAACCCTTACAAAGCTTTCTGTTACAAATTTTTCCCCCCAACTCCCACCCCTCCCCTAGATGGCAGGATATCCATTACATGTTAATTATGTTAAAATACTTGACAAATCGAATATATGTATACATATTTCCACACATCATTTTTGTGCAAGAAAAATCATATCTACAAGAAAGAAAAATCAGAGAAAGGAAACACAATGCAAGTAACCATCAATAGAGAGCATGAAAATGTTATGCTGTGGTCCACATTTCATATCCTTCTCTCTGGGTGTATATGGCTTTCTTCAGTGAACAATTGGAACTGGTTTGAAGCATTTCATTGTTGAAGAGAGCCATGTCCATCAGAATTGATCATCATATAGTATTGTTGTTGTCGTGTATAATGATCTCCTCAATCAGAAATTCTTAAATGGATATTTCCAGGCTTGAAGGAAATCATGTAAGTCTAAATGGTTGGGAGCACTTGGGTCCTCAATCAAAGCTAACTGACTGCAAGAAATGTTTCAACAAGATGACCACCAACTAACTGGAGAATGAGAGCAAGCCATGGCCTGGCTTTTGAGAAAACACGGACTTTAAGAGAGTGGTGACAATACAGAGCATAGATGAAGGTGAATTGGATGTTCAACAGTTCTATAAAATGTTTCATATTTCATGTTTCTTTTTAAATACTCTCTATTAAGATAGTACAATAAGAATTAGACTGGTTTCATATTTTTAGGCTGTCAATACAAATGTATGAGCTTTTTTTATTTTAAACATTTTCTTTGTGTGGAAAAAATAACTATCCTATACCTGACCTAACTTGTGCATTGACTTTCTTTCTGCCAAAGGTAAGGCCTACACAAATCAAACCTAAGCTAGTTTTAAGAGATTTTCCTTAGCAATCTGGAATGAGAGTGTAAGGAGCTTGAGACCAAGAAAAGGAGCCCAACATTTCTTTTGAGACCAGACTCCTCTGAGACTGATCCTTGTCCCTGTGTAAGCCTAAATCAGAGTCCTTGGGAAGAAGCATCTCTTACCATCCCTCCCCTCTTCTCCTGAGTCCTCTGAGCTTTGGTCACATATACAAGTCAGTTGCTGTTTTTCATCACAGCATTATCTTCATTGCTGTGAGGAGGCATAGCACACTGAACATTTCAGTTGGCTGTGCTACAGGAGAGATGGGAGACTCTTTCCATGTGAAGTTTTCCTTCAGTGAGAGCAGCTGGTTTTATTATTTGTGAGTTCAAGGTCTGACATGTTTTGAGGTTAGTGCATACGTGCAAGAGGCAAACTTTGTTTATTTTATGAATACTAAAGTACATGTGTTAGATAAGAAAAACATGTACTCAGCAAAATAATTCTTAAATGTTCTTTTGTCTACAATAACCAAATCAATTTTTTTTTTTAAATTGCTGTTATACATCTCTTGGAATTTACTCATATTCAATGGTGGTGCACTGGAGTTGACTTAGACTGGATGATCACTTAAAGTTCCTTTCAGTTCAGAATTCCATGAAAGATCCACCTTGTTACAAAAGCACTTGTAAGAGTCTTTGTCATGGAGAGATATTGTGATGGGGTGAAAAGAACACAACCAGATTTTAGCATAATAGAATACTGAACTTGACATCAGGAAGACTTGGATTCAAATACTGTCTCAGATTTTTATGTCTATGAGATAAATCTCAGGAGGTCCAGGAACCTGAGGAAGAAGAACTAATTACATCTCCACTTTGATGAATCTCTAACTCAAATTTAGCTTTTACTTTAGTTATTTAAAATCAATATCCTAAGAAGAGGTCTATAGGATTCATCAGACTGCCAAAGGGGGACATCGACAATTTAAAAAAAATTTTTAACCTCTGGCCTTGAGGTCTGTGACTTGGGACTTAGAGAAAAAGTTACCCAGGCTGCTAAATGATAAAATTCATAACCTTAACTTTCCTTCTTACTATGTTGTAACCCAATTGAATTAATCCCCTACAAAATACTCACTTAAACTCTTGCCTATCAAGTTAAAAGTCTGATGCTCAACCAACTGAGCCCCCAGAATTCTCTATCCAACATAGGAAGGAAATAATCTTATATAGCCCTATTGCCTGCCAAAGACCTGGTACTATAGTCAACACTTGGTTCCAATGGAGGAGGGAGGGTTTTGGTATACATGTTGGGGGAGTGCATTTGACAGATCTTATATTTCATGGTCTCAGAGACCATCATTTTCTCTTGGCCACAAAGAAATGGGTGCATTGTGAGGACTCCAAAGTCTTACTAAGGACCTTCTGTCTTTCCTGCAACTCTCCCTCCAAAAAAATGAAGGTGAAAAATGATTAAAACAACAAAGGCAATGTGTAGTTTAGGTATAATTGTGGTAATTTTATATACATTTCTAGTGGGAAAGAATCTGGGAATAACTCTTAAAAATGGAATTTCATCTTTTAATCTTAATCCTGGGCCAGAGAAAATCAAATTAAGAAAGAAAAGCAATGTGGAACTCTTGGTGGGAAGAACATTGTAGGGTGGAGCTGATGGAGGAGACTTGGGGTAAAGGCAAAATAAAATGAAAGGGTCCCAATATATCTTTTCCTTTCTGGTATTTGGATATCCAAAATCCTGGGAAGGAAAATGGGGGAAGGGATGGATGAGTAAATGGATGGGGAAAAGGAAAAGAACAGATCAGGGGATTAGATTGTATTCTTAGAGGAGAAAGGAAATGGCCCCAATTCTCCTCAATACTAATGCCTTCCTTCTTAGATTGTCTTCATTTTATCCTGTATATAGCTTGTTTGTACATAGTTGTTTGTATATTGATTCTCATTAGACTATTAACTCTTTGAGAGCAGCAACTGTCATTGAAACCCCAAGTGCTTAGTACAATGCCTGCCACATAATAGACAGTTTATTGACTAACTGATCATCAGAAGGCTGCACTATATCCATAGAAGAAAGCAGACCATGTACTGAATTATACTCTTAAATGACTTCTAACCCTGAAATACCTCTTAGTCAATATTTTTAAATAATTTCAGCTGATCCATTGACGATGAATTCCTTTTGCATTTAGTGCTGTGTCTAGAATTAATCCATGGACAGTAGTCACCTTGGACATATCCTGCATGTCCCTAGTATAAAGAGATTCACTGGGTTTTTCTACCTGAAAATTAGGTGCCCTTATTCCAAGATCAACAAGCATGGAGGGAATTGCAGGGGTTAAAACTCCTCCACTTGACACTATAAGTGAGAAGTGATACAATCACTTCTTTCATTTTTCTTGTGCTGTTGCCAAGCAGCACGCCTCTGCTCTCTCTCCACTTCCCTCCCTCCTCCTCTTTTGCCTTTATCCCTTGTTCCTCTTCTCTTCATTTTTCTAGCCTCCTACACCCCCACTCTCCAAGACCTGGTTTTAAAAATAGGGTATAGCCCCCTCAATAAGTGTAATTCCTGTGGAAGAAATCAGTATAAAGCCCACGGGTGACACTCAGGCATCTAACACAAAGTACAACCATTTAAATTCTAGGAATAAATTCTTATTGGTTTTATGACAAGAAAAGCTCTGATTCTCTAAGCAGAAGAACTGGGTAGACAGGAAGCTTGGACCATGTAAGAATATGAACTCTATCCTGAACTTCTTTCCCTATCCTTATGACATGCTCAGGTAGAGTTGGGATTCTCATTTTGGTAGATTAGGAACTACTATCACCTAGATTAAGAGTACTCAACATAGTACAAATGAAAATCTGGTAAATAATTGAGTCGATAGCAATGAGCCTAGTATGGTCCTCCTCTCAAACAAAGCCTTTCCCAGTACTGATCAGAAAGGCCAAAGGATAATGAGTCAGTTTTGGACATGAGATTGCAAGCTTTTCTAGAGAGAACATTAAATTGATGTGTCACTTTCTGGAATAACAGAGGGACTAATAGTTGTGAATAATCCATCAGTTTAAATAGAGTGAATGTAGCAATCTGAGCCACATTTTTCCAGTTCAGGTGGAGTTAGCTGCATCTTATTCAAAACATTTCTCATTTTGCTCTACTAGATCACTGTTTCAAGAAGGAACTTTGAGGAGTCAGAAATGAATCATTTGTTCAGAGACTTTCTCTTTTCCCAGTCCCCAGTAATAACTCAGACTTAAATGGCAACAAGGTATAGAATGGAGACTATACAGAGATAATGAATGCATTGGTTCAAAAAAGAAAGAAAAAAAAAAAAAGACCAAAAACATCAACACCTCTCCCCCCCAACACACAGACAAACACATACACACCAAAAAAAAAAAAAAAAATATGGAATAACTGGATTCATTTGGAGTTCTGGAAGAGAATTGGCATGTGTAGAAAGTGTCAAGTCCCAAAGCCCCAAGAAATCCACATCCTGCCTGTGTTCCTCAGTTCAACAACCATAATTACTCTCTATGAGAGCAACTCCCCCATCAACAAATGCAAATGAAAGCCAGTTTCCATCTACCTTGGTTGGCTACCAACACAAACAGATCTAATCCATCTGTCTATTTGTACAATGTGTACAGGAGTGCCCACTATTCCCAGAGACTTAGCCACTTCTTCTCTAAAGTGTCCTTGCAATATCAGTCCCTCATTTGGGAAAGGAAAATGGCACCCGAATCTAATCTGCCAGGATCCAGGCAAGACAGTCCAAGTAACAGTGTGTGAAGAAAAACATGAGGCAAAGGAGATGCATCAAGAGGTTATTCTTCTTGTTCTCCTTTTCCCTCTGGATCATTGAGTCTTCTCTGTGGACTAGCTTTATGCTTTGAGTTTCCTGGAGTTGATGGATAATAGCTGGGAATATTTTAAAAAAAAAGAAAGAAAGAAAGAAAGAAAAGAAAAGAAAAGAAAAGAAAAGAAAAGGAAAACCCAGAAAATGACAGCTCTGGCTTATTTATTTGTTTCCTTTTTTAGGTCAGTAAAAGGAGAAAAATCATTGGTAAACTCTTTATTCTTTTTTCAAAGATATTAGAAGAAGGCATAGTTAGGTGGTGCAGTGGATAGAACACCAGCCCTGAAGTTTAGAAGGACCTGAGTTCAAATCAACACTTCCTAGTTGTCTGACCCTGGGCAAGTCACTTAACCCCAATTGCCTCAGGGAAAAAAAAGTAATTGAGAGAGTTCAAATTTAAGAGAGTTCAGGAGTTTTTCATGTAAGGTTCATCAGTGAGGTGAAAGCTGATATAGTGAAGAGTTGGTACTATCATCAGTAGGAATATAAGTTGGGAATTATTGGGAGTGGAGAAGATTATTCATCTCATCCATCCCTTTTCTCTCTTGCCAGTTTCAATACAAGTTTATTAAATCTAATACAGGGAAAGAGAAAAAACCACAAGACTGAAAAAAGTAGAACCAGGCTTATTGAGAAGACATGGAATAAAAAAGAACATTCAGAGAGGATAGAAACAAATCAGGTCTCTATACCCTGCTAATGCCTTTAAGAGAACTGTGCATCCAAACCAGTTAAGTCTGGAGGATTTTGATGGGGTTCTTATCTGAGGAGAACAGAGCCAGGTATTGTAGGGAGGGAGCAAAGAGCCTGGACCTAGTAGACTGGTGCTGATTCATGCTAGTTGCAGGAGAGGAGCAGAGATTCCTGGGAATTAGTAGCTAATTGATACTCAAATTCTCCCCTGGCAAGAAATGATTTCAATCATATTACTATTGTTCTATTTTGACAAGGTAACTCAGAGGATTTAAGTTCCCAAAGGGTTCTTCCTTTAGTCATAGAAAAACTATTGAGGTCCTTACCAGTCTACCCCATCCCCCAATAAACAACCCCAGATTGTCACATATTATTCAGAGATGCTAAAGAAGGAACACTAGTTGGGATTATAGAATATGTGGCCTTTTGTGCCTGAAAATGAGGGAGACATTGTAAAAGATATTCCCCGTAGTGGAGAGATAGGCTTCCAATTTGATTTTAAAAGCTCCTTAAAAGAAAGTATGTAAATTGTGTTCAGACAAGAGGGAATTGAAGCAGCAATTTATTTATGGTGTAGTGGGAAGAGCATTGTACTAGAGTCTGAAGACTTGAGTTACTGTATTACCACTCTGGTCCTCTGGTTTTCTCATCTTTAAAGTAGTTATAATAATACTTGCCCTACTTATTTACCTCATGGGGTTGTTAGGAGGATAAAATGAGATTATATATACATATGCACATATATATGTATATTCGCGTATACATATATATGAAAGTGCCTTGCTAAGTTGCAAAATGCCATCCAAATGTAAGTCATCCTGCCCTCTACTTTCCCTCATTTTCTTATTCTGCAACTAATCACTTTTCCTAAAAGACTTTAAAAGGAAAGATTTTGAAAAAGCAGGGCTAGAGGAGGAATAAAAACATTAATTATTTCAAGTTCAGGGAACCATAAGGACTATCAAGTGTTGGTAGGACAAAGGGAATAAAATAAGTTCTAAGGAAATGGGAAAAATAGAAGTGACAAGTGACACAAGGCCCCACCCCTTCAAAGATTTTGAACTGGATTAGATTTCAGGGGCTAAATCCCAAAGAGTGAGTTGCTTGCTTGTGGTTCATATCCTTCTCTTGGAATTTTCAGGACAGGAAAATCTCTATGATAAGATTTAATCAGGAGTGTGTTTGAGCAGACCCAAAAAGGCTCTAAGAGCAAGCAGATTATTACATTTTTGGTGATAATTAGAAAAATGCTCCAAATCTGAGGATGATTTATTGTTTTGTTGATTGTTCAGAATTAAGAAAGTGATGGAGAAAATGTTCATAATTCCAGTTAAACTTACAAGTATATCATGAGCACTTTTTTTCCCACCATTGAGTTGTTGTTAAATTAATATACTCCTCTTGTCTCAATTTCCCCAAAAGTGAGTAAGTATCCCTCTAACTCTCACGAGGTACTCCAGATGTATTTCAGAGATCACAGGAAATGCTACAGTAGTGAAAAGAAGATATGGATCTGAATAAGGTTAATACTTTAAATGCCTTAGAAAATTGGGCAAGGGTTAACACTCTAAACAGAACATTCTTTTTTTTTATATATAAAAATTTTTATTTACAAAACATATGAGTGATTTTTCTACATTGACCTTTGCAAAAACTTTTTTTTCCCAAGCTTTTCCCCTCCTTCCCCCCACCCCCCACCCCTAGATGACAGGTAATCTAATACATGTTAATAGGATAAATTATATGACAAATACAATACATGTATACATATCTATACAGTTATCTTACTGCACAAGAAACATCAGATCTAGAAAGAGAAGAAGAAAAAAAGCAACCTAAGAAGGAAAACAAAATGCATGGAAATATTCACAGAAAGCGTTAAAATGCTGTGTTGTGGTTCACACTCAGTTCCCACAGGCCTTTCTCTGGATGTATATGACTATCTTCATCGCAGAACAACTGGTTTGAATCACATCATTGTTGAGGAGAACCATGTCCATCAAAATTGATCATCGTATAGTCTTGTTGCCGTGTATAATGAACTCCTGGTTCTGCTCATTTCACTCAGCATCAGTTCATGCAAGTCTCTCCAGGCCTCTCTGAAATCCTCCTGTTGGTCGTTTCTTACAGAACAATAATATTCCATAACATTCATATACCATAATTTGTTCAGCCATTCTCCAATGGATGGGCATCCCTTCAGTTTCCAGTTTCTAGCCACTACAAAAAGGGCTGCCACAAACATTCTTGCACATGTGGGTCCCTTTCCCTCCTTTAAAATCTCTTTGGGATATAGGCCCAGTAGAAACACACTGCTGGGTCTAAACAGAACATTCTTAACACGTGGGTCTCTTTTCTTATAAAGAATGAGGTCTTTTAGATGGAATGAGAATGATCTCTCATACACTGTCAATAGTTTCAGTTACCATCCCACCCCCCAAATAAAACAACTCAAGATCATCAAAAACTCAGCACAAAACCTTAACTTCTTTCATAACCTCCCCTCCCCCATCCTGTACTGCTTACTCCCTTGAGATTTTTAGCCTGAGAGTGCTATGTTGTGCTCTTATTTTATATACAAGGGACTTGACAGCAAAAACCCTGCATCTTTGGCTATGGCTCAGCTGTAGGACCAAGAATGGAGGCAGGAATACAAAAGACGTCCCCTGGAGAATTAACTTGGTAATTTGTGTATTAACTGGTTACAACAGAAAGCAAAGGCAATACTTTCTTTTTAAATGATTTCCTCAGAGAAGGAAGTTTAACCTTTGATTAAACAAATAAGCATGAATGGCATTTTCCTCACTCTTAGCCTTCTGACAATGGAAAGAGCAAGTTAGCCAACTAAAAACCATTATGAGATTGGTTACTCCTTAGGACCATATTGTTGGAACTTAAAAACAGTCCTTCTCTATTGCAGTTAATTTGATTAATTTACCTAGGGTTACTCAAAGAATCAATCCTTTGCAAGAAGCAACATTTGTTGGGCATGTGTTGTAATCTTTCCTTTAAACACAACCACATGTATGACATATTTTGTTTTCTCTTGGCTATTGTACTGGAAAACTATTAAGACAACATCTGTTCTGCTTTCTGATTGAATCAGGGGCAAGGGGCAAGTCTCTGTAGTATCCTTCAAATTACGCCTAGGATATCAGCTTCATCTGCTGACCATTTTCCCACCCCCCGGCTCCCACTCTCTCATTCTGAAATCCCTGAGAATGTGAAGCTAAACACCAGTGTTCTGCAAATTCAGGGCTCATCCACCCACTCAAAAAAGACTGCTTTCTGATCTTGGCTCCAGCCTGTGACGTCTTTGGGAATACCTGGTATGTCTGTAGTCTGGCTTGCTTCTTGGGAAATCAAACTTGGCACAGACTCCTCCACAAGACAGCTCTCTCCCCACCCCACCCCTCCAAAATGCTATCAAGTCTGTAGAGCCTAGAGGTGTGATACTCCCCCAGGGACCCCATAAGGAGTTATTTCTCAACAGAAATCAGGTGAGACTTCAGAGATGCGCACTATTAACTTAGTGTCAGAGTGACTGGATGCTTTTATTCGTGCATTTCTCTATGCCTGGAAGGTCTCTTCTTCTCCCATTTAGATTTTTCAAGCTCCAGTTAAAATCATCTGTTTTATGAAACATTCCCTAGTTATTCTCAAATCAGAAATTATCTCCTTAAACCTTGCACCATAATCTGTACGAATTTTCTGCAGTTCAGCTCAATCCAATTCAATAAACCATAAGGATATAACTGTGTGCAAAGTGCTACACTAAGCGCTTATAAATGCAAATATGAAAGTCTCTGTCCTCAAGAAGCTTAGTTCTATTGTGTCGATACAAAGTGTGCATGAGAAAATAGATATAAAGTATTTATAAAGGCATTCAAAATAATTCCAAGAGGGAAATCTGGCTAATTCCTGAGGTATAGGTTAGGAGTGCATTCTAGATATAGAAAACTGCCTAAATAAGATGATTTATATCCTATAGCATTCTAGACAAAGTAGTCTCCTTCACAAAGCAGCTTATTTCTCTTTCGAAGAGCACTAATTTTAAGGAGGTTTTTTCCAACCAAATCCAAATAGTCCTTTTAAAAATTAAAACACTCTCAAAAATGCAAATAAAAAAAAAAATTAAGACACTGAATAAACTCAACAGTTAGCTCTAAGCAGTGTGATCCCTGATAGAAATGGAGGGAGCCAGCTCTGGGACCATCTCTAGTCACCCTGCTCTAGAATTTGCCCTTGGACCTAGATGGCTCTGGAGGGGAAAGTGAGACAGATGTCCTTGCACAGCCCTCCCTCACTTCAATCCAATTCACTTGCATGTCATGGCATCACCTCCCTGATGTCATGGTGCTGTATGAGAAGGAAGCACAGACAACAAGGAGACCCTGCTTTCAGCCAGGGATGGGAAAATAATAGAAACAGAGAACAGCAGTGGGGAATAAGGCCAACTGTGGATCCAGGAGAGAATTAGCCTCAGCTCTTGGGCTTTGAGCTGCCAAGAGAAGCAAGCTCGGGGAGCCCAGATAAGTGAGATACCCAGCAAAGAATCTAAGTTAGGGAAGAGCAGAGTGAGGAAGTCATGAGAAGAGAGAGGACCTCACTCTGTGTGACTATCAGTCTACCCTCAATTCTCACTGATACTATTTGTGTGGTTCTGGGAAAGGGGGCTGTGGGGGAATGTCTCATTACTATTGCTTTTATTATGCCATCTTGGTAAATAATTTTACTTTGGGCTAAACATAAGTTTACCTGTGGGAACTGTTTATGATCAATAGTTTTTGAAGTACTGACAGAGAGAATATCTTGAATTTTAAATTGCTGTCACCCCCCCCCCCCCAGGGACTCAACTCACCATTCTGAGTTCAGATTCAGTGGGGGTAACTACTACTCAAAGTTTAAATCTAACAAATGTTAGTTGAATGTAATTGCTGTAGAATAAGATCAGATCTCTGAGAACTTTCTAGGCACCCACCCACCCATCCAGGACTCCCAAGAAAAGGATTGCTGCTATAGTTCTGACACTTTGTTTTCAGAAACAGTCAATCCATTAATTATGCAACAAGTTAATAATTAAAATGTGGGTTGTGTGATCATTAAAAATGCAAATTTCTTTGACATCTTTTTTTTTTTCCTTGAAAAAATAAAATACCTACCTCAATTATGTGAGTCTCTTTCTGGGCTTTGCCTCACTTCTCTTGGTTAGAAAGTCATGAGAGACAGCAAGAGACCTGGGTTCCAATCTCACTTCTTCCCTAAACTAAATGTATGACAGTATTTTTGCCTACCTCATCTTCCTCAACTGTCAAATGCAGGAAGTGATGGCTGACCCATATAACTCAAAAGGATTACTGAGGACCAAATTGGATGAGATGTATTTAACTTATCCAATAATTTTCATATATCATCCAAGTTGAGGTGTAAGGAATATGCAGAGACTCACTGTCTAAAATCTTAGTTGATGTAACATCTTGTTATTCTTATTCTATTATAACAACATGTCTTCATCCTGTGCAGGGTTTACCTGACTAGAAAGCAAGGTATGGTGTTTCTGACTGCTTTTTTTTTTTTTTTTCCTTTTCCATTTTAGTTTGACACAAATTGACATTGATATTTCAAGTGTTGGCTAAAACTTACACTGTAGGCCCTCTTGGTCTAAGTCCTGTTTAGGATCCTGCTAATAATTTAATATCCATATATCAACAGTCCTCAGTTGTCAATCAATTGACAAGCATTTATTAAAACCCTACTAGATTCCTTAGGACTGGACTAGATTCTGGGAATTGTAAAAATAAAAGTGAAATGGTTCCAAACCTCACAGACTTACATTTTATTTGGAGAAACACTGATATACATACTAGTAAATGCTAACTATAAACACAGCTCATTTAATTCAGACTATTCATTGAAGGACAAATATTGAAGCTGAAGCTTAAATATTTTGGCCATATAATGAGAAGACCAGATTCATTGAAAAAGACCTTAATGAAAGATAGAAGAGGATGATAGAGAATGAAATGGATGAATAGATATTTTCATGGGAGCAACAAACATGAGGTTAGACAGACTTTCGTAGACAGTAGAGGATAGAAGGGCCCTACTATGATCTATGGGGCCACAAAGAGTCAGACACAACTGAATGAATGAACGATATACAATAAACACAAAGTCATTTCCAGGGAGAGGGTGAGCACTGGCAGCTTGGACTGAGGGGGATAGTCAGGAAAGGTCCCCCACAAAAAATGGCACTGGAACTGACCTTTGAAGAGACCTACAGATCTAATGAATGGAGCTGAGATGGGATTTCATTCCAAGTTTGGGGAACAGCTGGTGCAAAGTTAGGGAGACGAGAGATGTAGTGTTGTGTATGTAGAACAGCAAATTGACAGGAAAGTAGTAATGAAGAGGGTGATAATCCATGGTTTCAATGAACCCCTTTCTATTTGATCTTTAATTTAAAAGCATTAACCTTTTCTCTTTTATCTATGTGTACAATGAACTATGTGAGGGTCAGAGTCATGTGTTTAGAACCAGAAGGAATCTCAGAGGCCATCTAATCCATCCATTCACTAGACAGACAGACAGACAGATGGAAAGAAGGATGAACCGACAGGTAGATGATTGGATGGATAATACTCATATAAATATATATGAAAATGCTTTGCCCAAGATAATAAATGTTAGTGAATAAGCATTTATTTGCTGTTGTTCAGTTTTTTCAATGCTGTCTGACTTCATGATCCCATTTGGGGTTTTCTTGGCAGAGATACTAGACTTGTTTGCCATTTCCTTCTCCAGCTTATTTTACAGATGAGGAAACTGAGACAAACAGCATCACACAGCTAATAAATGGCCAAATTTTAATTCAGAAAGATGAGTCTTCCTGCCTCCAGACCCAGCACTCTATCCACTGAGATACCTACATTTCTCAAGCATTTATTAAATGCCTACAATTTGCCTGACACTGTGCTAAGCATAAAAAAAAGTTCTAAAGAAAGGTAAACATAATCCCTGTTTTCAAGTTGCCCAGTCTAATGGGGGAAAGAGCCACACAAATAAGATATGTGCAAGATAAACTGGAGTTAATCAAAAGAGGTAAGACACTTAACATCTGGGTGGATCAGAAAAGGCTTCTTGTAATAGAATTTTATCTGTAACTTGAAGGAAGCCAGGACACTGAGATGAAAAGAGACACAACTCCAGGCATGGGGTGTGGCAAGTGAAAAAGCACAGCCAGGAAAAGGAGTATCTTGTTCAAGGAAAAGGCACGAGGTCATTGTCAGAGGATTAAAGAATGAGAGGGGAGTGAGGTATGAGAAGATTGGAAAAATAGGAAAGGGCCAAATTGTGGCATTCTGAAAGCCAAATAAAGGATTTTATACTTAGTCCTGCATATGATGGGGTGCCATTAGAATTATAGGTATTGATATGGCTTTAAGAAGATCAATCTGACAGCTGTGTGAATGGTAGACTGGAATGGGAAGACTAACCCTGCAGGCTATTTGTAGTAGTCCAAGAATGTGGTAATGAGGGCCTCCACCTGTTTGTTGCCTGCCAGTATCAGAGGAGAGAAGGGGGTGTTTACAAGAGATGTGATGAAGGTAAAATCCACAGGACTTGGCAATAGATTAGATTTGGGAGATGAGAGAGACTCATGGAAGATAGCACCTAAATTACAATCTTGGGTGATTAGGAGGACCTTTGACAGTAATATGGAAATTTGGAAAGGAGGATGAGGGGAAAGATAATGAGTTCCATTTTGGACACGTTGAATTTAAGGTGTCTACAAAATATTGAGATATCTGAAGGCAAGTCTGGAAATTAGGAAAGAGATTAGAGATGAATCAGCATAGATATGATATTTGATGGTATCACCAAGTGAAATAGTTTAAAGGGAGAAGAGAGACAAAAACAGAGCCTTAGGAGACCATGGCTTTAGGGGGTGTGACCTGAATAAAATTCCAGGGAAGACTAGATTTTCATCTGACTGGGAGTCTAAATGAGTCATTAGATAGTCATTAAAGGGAGAGACTAAATGCCTGAGACTGAGGAATGCTTAGACAAGTAAAAAGAAAACCAGCATAGAGCAGTGTTATGAAAACCCAGAAAGAAGAAGCTATTGAGAAGAGGATGAAGATGTTGTCAAAGGTCAAGAAGGATAAGGAGTGAAGAAAGGTCAGTTAGATTAGTAACTTGGGAAAGAGCATTCGGTTGAATAAATAAAATCTAGATCAAATAATCTTTTTTAATAATAATATTACATATGTATAACAATTTCTGGATATATTGTCTAGTGCTTTCCAATATATTCTCTCATTCCATTCTTCCAATAATCCTGTGAGGTCATGGGACAGGTGTTATTCTCTCTATTTTCACTAGTGATTAAAACAATTCAGAGAAGCCAACCAAAATTTGGTGAAAATTCCTGGAGTAACACCTGGGCCTCCCAACTCCAAGTCCATGGCTTTGTCCCATACAATAGAAAGTATATGCCCTGGCATGAATGGAAAGATTAAATTAATCACCATTGTCATCAAGAGCAAATAAAAAAGAAATTTAGTGATTTCTGTGAGTGAGAAGCACCTGAAGTGCAAAGACTCAATAACCTGAAGAAAATAGAAGAGTTCCTTCCTCCTTTTCCATTTTCTCTTCTCTCCTCTTCTTCTCCTCTCCTCCCTTTCTCCTTTCCTCTCCTCCTCTTCTCTCTTTTCCTTCTCCATCTTCTCCTCATCCTCCCTTTCCCCAACTTCACTGCAGTCTTCTTTCAGGTCAGGGGTATTGATCTCATCAATGAGAGAGTCTCCTTTTCTGAAAGTTAATTAGGTCTGACTCATTGGGATTCAATAAGAGAACCTGCTTTATGGAGATTCATGAGCATCAGGATGAGAATGATTCTAGCATTCTAAACTTATTTTCAGAATCTCTTGAGAAGTATCCACCTTCTGGGGACTTTCTAGACCCACTGATGTGAATGGGAATAAGTAAGCCCCAGAGCAGTTGTTGCATAATACTGGAATAAATTCACAATTGAATACTTGTATATGCATATCATGGAAAAGAGGAGATTATTTTTTGAAAAGATATTATGGTTATATTATACATTCATTTATTCAACAAATATTTATGAAGCACCCTCTTTGGACCTTCTCCCCAGTTTCAGCACACACTGGTGTGAAAGTAAATATTATGGTTACAAGGAAGGAGTGACTAATCTCAGATTTAAAGGTACTTTTTGGATCTGCAGCTTAAATTTACCTTTAATACCTCAATAGACATTTAATAAAATGGAATTATAGAAATAATAATAACAAATACCACATCACTCCCAACAAAACTTCCCAGAGTTTTGTGTAGTTATGTGGGGAGAGAGAAGAGTCATGTTCCTTAGAGTTTTAGTTTTTGACTGCTGCTTTCCTGAGCTGACTATTGTGCAAGGAGCTCCATTAGAAGGTATCTTGGCTAATAATGGGGAAGAAAAGAGAAATCTTCTATGTATGTGCTTAAGAAGTAAAGAACACTCTTTCAGAAGTTAGAAACTTCCTCCATAACTAGTTTTCCTCTAGGCTGCCAAGGGTTTGACTCTAGAGTTGGCAAACAAACAGAGATGCGGATAATTTTTTGTCAACCAATGGCAAGCCACTCTCCAATTATTTCAGGTAAAGCTTCATACTTCTATTTTCTAAAGAACTAACAGGACAGAGACCATCTTTGTACTTGTTTAACTATTAACAATTATTAACTATATTGCAACTTCTGTGATTTCATGAACTAAGTTTGGGGAGAGAGAAAGTCAGTTGGTCAGGGATGCCCTAATCAGTTGTACCCCTCATCCCAAATTTATTATTCACAATATTATAAAAAGGTATGGTGCACTGGACAGAGTTGTGGACAGAAAACCTAAGTTCATACCTTCAGTCTTTTGTAGATGTGCTACCTTAGGCAAATCATAAATTTTTGGAGCCTCACTTTTCTGTGTAATGGAAGTGATAAGATCTGTAGTACCTCTTTCACAGGATTGCTATTAAGTACAAATGAATAAATGTAAATAAAGTTATTTGTGAACTTTAATATATTCATTATTATTGTTGTTATTGTTTTTATTAGATGAATGGATGGTGAAAAAGTATTATCAAATACTTATTAGACACTATCCTAGTCCAGGTAGGTATCTCAGTGGATGAAGTGCTGGGTCTGGAGTCAGGAAGAGTCACCTTCCTGAGTTCAAATCTGGTTTCAGACACTGTTTGACTCTGGACAAGTCACTTTACCCTGTTTGCCTCAGTTTCTTCATCTGTAAAATGAGCTGAAAAAGGCAAAGGCAAAGGATCTTTGCCAAGAAAATCCCAAATGGTATCAGGAAGCCAGAACTGAAAATTGTGTAAGCAACAATAACAGAGACACTATCCTAAGCTCTGGGGCTGCAAATAGGGAAAGCAAGATAGTCCCTGCTCTTAAGACCTCAACCCAAAGTAGATAATGAGAAATGTAATTATAGGTCATTTTTTTCTCCTGGAATAGTAGGATTGATTTGATTTCTGTTCCCAGAGCATGAGATGGGAAAGAGGGTATTTGAGAAAAACAGGCACATAAAAGGAAGATGACCAGAGTTAAGAACAGATTAGTTTGAGTAATCAGAAACTGATATATCAATAATGATAATAATAATAAAAATAGACTAATGGAAGAAAGAAACAATTTATTTTTCTTGGATAATGCAAAACATTTGATCCAGATCTCTCATTACCAGTTAGAAATAGAAGTTGAATCATTATATTATAGACACTTAACAATAGCTGACATTTATATAGCTCTTTTTCATGCATACACTTTGATGTGAATCCTGAAACCAGCTTATTTCCTCTCTCATAAACTGGTTTCAGGAGTCACATCACACTTTGTCTCACTTGATACTTCTGGAAGGTAGAGATTTTTGCATTATTCCCATTTGATAGCTGAGGAAACAGGCAAGAAAGATTAAGTGATTTTTCTACCTTTACAAAGCAAAGAAATATACTTTGAGAAATCTGAACCCCGTTCTGTGGTTTTGCTCATGCTACCCTTCTTTGCCTTGTGCTAGAACCTCCCAGAGAGAAGACTATCTCCTACATGAGAATCCAAATAACTTGTCTGCAGGAACTTCCTGTAGCAGAATAGAAGCTTGTTGGGTGTTGACAGGGCTTTGAATTCTTCCAGAGGCCATGGGAACCAGTGAAGAGGAAGGAAAACACACCTCTTTGCAGAATCCCTAATCCCCATTCTAGGATATAAAAGATTGTCCTTTTCAAGCTCAGCTCTTGTTTCAATGACAACCAATTTTTCCAAATAGAGCTCAAGCTCCAAATCATCCAGGGCCCCCCCACCTGGAAGGCTCTCTAAAGCCAGAGACCCTCCTTACACAATGCAAAATTGTGAAGGACTTTGGACTCTCAAACCCTACTCTGAGTGTCTGCCCGGGGCCTTCCCTTCTCAGAAGAGACCCACAGGCTTTGGCTTTGAATCTTTTCCCAACCCCTCATCAAAGTTTATCTATCTTATTTCCCTATTCCATCATGACTTTTACAAACTGCGGGAGAATGGGATAGCACATGCTAATGTGTGTTACCCACTCCTGGCTGTGGTTTCTGGCATTGTGGACCGCCTTCCAGGTCCTTCAACCAACCCCTCAGAATAGTATAGCAGGAGTTTTAGGTGACTTAGGTTCATGGAATAATTCTGATGTTTGCTAAATATGTAACCCTGTGCAGATTTCTTAACCACTCTGAGATTTAATTTCTTCTTCTTCTTTTTTTTTTTTTTTTGCTGAGGCAATTGGGGTTAAGTGACTTGCCCAGGGTCACACAGCTAGGGAATGTTAAGTGTCTGAAATCAAATTTGAACTCAGGTCTCCCTGACTTCAGGGCTGGTGCTCTATCCACTGCACCATCTAGCAGCCCAGAGATTTAATTTCTTTATATGTTTCTACAACACTGATAATAATGCCTGCACTGCCTATCCTATTGGGTTTTTGAAAGGATCAAAAAAGATAATGTAGGTGAAAATATTTTGTAAACTCTGATCCCAGGATCTCTAACCCCTTTGGTAATCTGGTGAAAACAATAGATTCCTTAGAATTGTTTTTTTTAATTATAAAATAAAATGTGTGGAATTACAAAAGGAAAGCAATTATATTGAATATACCCATTTTTTTAAAATACAAAGATCTCAGTTTAGGCATTTTTGTCAAAGCCTCTATGAGCATTTTGGTGTATTATGATTATTGTTATCAATAATCATGATAACAGTCACATAAGGGATGCCAATGTTGAAGTGAATGGAGCCCAGCAGAATGCTACCCAGTGTCTGAGTGAGCCCCCAGTAAGGTGCAAACTGACTTTGGGCTAATCTTTGCTATTGTGTCCTGATAACTAACTTAATACCCCTATGATATCATCACACTTTGGGTTCAGTTCATCTCTATAATACTCATAGAAGATGGTATTTCACTCTCATTTTCTGAACACTACTTAACAAGTGTCCCAGGATTTGGCTCTTAAAACTTCAGCATTGACCTAATAGACTCCCTTCTGTTTAGGGACTTCCAACCCACTTTTCCAAAGATTTCTTTAACAAATTAAAAGACTGGGGAAAGATGAAACTCTGAATGAAGATAAACTGAAGAATCCCTGAGGCAAGCTGGCAGAAGGTTCTAATAGAGAGCAATTTAGTTCTATGGTCCCCCCCCCCTTGTGTGTGTGTGGGGGGGGGGGTAGTCTAATCTGAAATCCAAGTTATATCAAATTCCTGAGAGGTCGAACACCTTCTGTAGAGGTCTAACACCTTCTGTAGAGGTCTGGAGCAGTCTCACCTTGCCATGCCCTATCAGAAATCCCAGTCATGCCCCTGAGATTAAAATTTCCCTATAAAATCTACTGGTGGGCCATCCCATGGCTTCTACCTTCCTTGGGTCAGCTTGCCGTGGCACTCTGCCTCATGGTGTCTTTCTCCTTTTTCCCCCTTCCTTAAGCCACGTGATATCTCCCCTAATTCCACTATTCTTCCCAACTCCACTTCTCTTCCTTACAGCTAACTAATTCTTTTAGGGTGATAAGTCCCTTTCAGGATTTAGCCTACCAGCTAAGGCTGTGTCCCAGCCCCATGGGGAGCTCCCTTTCTGCTGGGTAACTGTAAGTTCAACTATTTTTTTTTAATATGCTTTTCTACTCTATTTCATATTTACTATTCCCAGTATCTATTGTGTCCTTTCATTTTTTTCTGTAACCTATTCCCCTAAATAAATCCACCTTTTGCCAAAAAGAATGGCCATTGTGAATTCTTCACACGACTGAACCCCAACTTTTGGTGCCTGCCATCACTGGGTGACAAACCCCACACCATAGATCACATCACCAACAGCCATCACCACCTATGCAAAAGGTAGAGTAGCTTTGGATCTAATTTCTGGTTTATAAGAGGATGGATGGAACCCCAAAGTTATTTCTTTTCTTCTTCCCCCATTTTCTTTGACCACATGACCAGAGCAGGTAAAATGTTACCTAGTGCTGGGGGAAAGAAAAGATCAAAGTTTTAGCAGTCTATGAGCCTGGGTAACTGAGTTGGGGATTCCTGGGAGCAGCAACAGGCAGGCTGACCTCCCTGACATAATTCCAAGATTGAAATCCAGCTGGATCTTGCCCAGGGCTCTGTTCTGGCACATTGAATTGGTATTTAGGCATAAGGGGAGGAAAAACCTCCACTACTCCCACTTGCCCTTATGCCTAAATTTGAGGTAAATGCTCATTGATTTACTAGATAATCTTTTTGTCTTCTTTTTTTCCCCTCTTTGTTGGATTCTTCTTTCTATCCATTTCTCAAACTTCCCCACACTCTTTATTCTTTTTCATATTTATGATGGATATCAACATTGTTCACCAAGTGCTTTGGGGTTAACCATACCCCATCCTCCCCCCAATTCAAGTATAGGTCCTGGGATAAATCACATAATATGGTTCCCCCACAATATTTTTAATTAGGTAAATCCAGTTTAAAATGAACAGTAAGGCAGCCTTGAAAGAAAAAAAAGGGGGGGGTGCTAAATGACTGAGGGTGGTATGTTGACTGTTGAGGAGAAAAGCAGAAAGAACAGACTATTTCACATAATTCTCAATTCTCCTTAGAGCAGCTGGTGTAGGTGCCTCATTCTTCTTGACCAGGCGGCTGCCTTACCCCAATGTTAACAGCAGAGATGAGGATGGAGGAATAGAGAATAAGATTGTGTTAAAGTGCAGAGAAATCACCCAAACTGCAGAAACTTGGGGGTGACTCAGGGATGTGATCCTCTAGGGACAGTTTTTAATAGAGAGATGCTTTTATATCTATTGATTATAAGTGAACCTCAAAGGTTCCTTACCTGGAAACTAGGCCCCAGGCCTGGCAGAATTGCTTTGTTATAGTTGAGATAACATCCTCCCAGTATCCTCAAGTGCCTCTTCTTGCTTGTGTGGTTATTTATGTCCCTGAGGTGGCTGAAAAGATTAGTGTCTGACCTGGAGGCCCTAACTAATGAGGGCACTAGGGAGCAGAATTATTATTATTTATATGATGACTATCAGTTCTGGGGGCCAGTCTTGGATTGCAGTGCCTAGGATTTTTTTTACCTTTATAATCTCCTTCATAGTTATTTTCTTGTGGAATAGAGTTGCTTTACACTTAGTCTTATGTGGTGTGTGGATAAATATTTTGGGGTCCTCCCTTGCCCCAAAATACTTAACTCTATGGACCTATCATAGAACCTGAAATTCTCACTTCTTTGGGTAAGGTGCCTCTAGACGGCCCTATAAAAACTTGTTATTTAGGAGGCCTTTCATATTAAGGCATTCAAAAGTACTTTAGCACAGAGAAGCTGAAAAAATGGGGTCTAAAAAACCCTAGAGAAGTAAGTTCTTAACCTCAAGTACTCAGGTCTTTGTGATGAAGTCAGGATAGCAATTCCTAGTTCAAAATAAACGTGACAAATTCACAATGGCCATTCTCCTTGGCAAAAGATAGATTTATTCAGGGAAATAGATAATAGATAAAATGAAGGGATACAATAGATACCAAGAATGGTAAATATGAAAGTTGGGACAGCATATAATTAGACTAATATCTAGCTTGACAGAGTTAGCTAGATTAAGGAAAAAAGCAGCATTAGAGGGAAGGTACTATGAGGGAGAGAAAGAGCCCCTCATAGTGGGCTTAGTCCTGAAAAGAATTTAGCAAAGATCATCATGAGTAGATCTTTTTATAGGGGAAATACAGTATTAGGGTTTCTCAGAGAAGTAAAGGCTCCAACTCAGAAAGAGAATCAAAGAGTCAGATGGAATGTACCCTAGCAGACCAGGTCCCAGACCTGTCTAAAGATATGCTAACTGGGGCAGCTAGGTGGTGCAGTGGATAGAGCACCAGCCCTGAAGTCAGGAAGACTTCAGTTCAGATCGGATCTCAGAAACTTAACATTCTCTAGCTGTGTGACCCTGGGCAAGTCATTTAACCCCAATTGCCTCAATAACAACAACAACAACAACAAAAAGATATGCTAATCAATATCTCAAAAGTTGTTTAAAGATGGGGGGGAGAAGGAAAGGGAGAAAGGGGGAGAAAAGAGGAGAGGGGGGACTTGAGGGCTAGGCAAAAGAGTTCCAACTTCCCCATCTCTCTATACAGATATAATAATATATAATAATAGCTGGTTGGGCTTCTTGACAGGGGAAGAGAATAAGTCACATCATTTGGAACCTTTGATATTTTGTGGGGGGGGGTTATTTTTTTAAATTTTATTTTATTTGCAAAACATGTGTATGGGTAATTCTTCAACATTAACCCTTACATAGCTTTCTGTTACAAATTTTTCTTCCCTACTCCCCACCCCTTGCCTAGATGGCAGGATATCCACTACATGTTAATTATGTTAAAATACTTGATAAATCAAATATATGTATACATATTTCCACACTTATCATTGTTGTGCAAGAAAAATCATATCTACACGAAAGACATATCAGATAAAGGAAACACAATATAAGCAAACATCAATAGAGAGTATGAGAATGTTATGTTGTGGTCCACATTTCACATCCCTCTCTCTGGGTGTATATGGCTTTCTTTGGTGAACAATTGGAGGTGGTTTGAAACATTTCATTGTTGAAGAGAGCCATGTCCATCAGAATTGATCGTCATATAGTATTGTTGTTGCCGCATATAATGATTTCCTGGGAACCTTTGATATTTTGATAACTGTGTTTCAATATAATTGATTTCCTTTGTAATCTTTGCATTTTATTTTATATATTTAAAAATATCATTAATCTGAAAGGGAGGATCAGTTCACCAAGCTGTTTAAGGGGTCCATGACATCAAAAATGTTTAAGAACCCCTGCCCTCGAGAGCTAGCACATTGACATAAATATGAAGGCATAGGGCTTTGATATAGAAACTACTTCTGTGATTTGGAATAGAGGTAGCAGAACAAGTAGCAGCATAGGAGGTGGGACCTTGTATGTGGTCACTTCCAGAGAAGGCTCCAACCCCACTCCCCCAGAGGTCATATGTCATACATAGGCTCAAATGTAGAGGTGGAAGGGACCTCCAAGCATCCAGTACAACATCTTCAAGAAACTAAGGCTCAGGGAAGGAAAATAACTGGCCCAACATCACAGGGGAAGGAAGCATCAAGGCAGATTTGAACCCAGCTCTTCTGACTCAGTGCTCTCTGCCCTGTAATGCACCAGCTGTATGGAGACTGCATTTTCTCTTTTCTATATCTAAAATCAGCACAAAGTTTTGGCTGCTCTGCCCTTTCTACACCACTGATCTTGGACACTGGCTCAGAGTTCCACAGGCATCTGTGACTTCTGTCCTCCCTTCTCTTCAGCCAGAGAAGATCATAGTCTCTTAATCCCCTGAATGGAATACTTAGCATTGGACAGGGACCGGACATGGGATTTTATTGGTATAATGAATTTCAGGATGAGAAAACCCCATGGGCCAAATTCAAAGTCTTAGAGAGCTGCTCAGAGCAGGGAGAGTTAAGAGACTTGTCCTGAGTCACAGCCGGTACATGTCAGAGGCATACCTGCCTGCACTGAAGAACTTTAGTTGTCCTTGAGGCTGCTGGGTGTTGCAGTATACAGTGTCATGTAGACTAGAGCTCAAATCTAGCCTCAGTCAGACACTTAGTAGCTGTATATCCCCAGGCAGGTTATTTTACCTCTGTTTGCTTCTATTTATTCAATTGTAAAATGGGAATAGTAATAGCAACTCCTTTTCAGGATTATTGTGAGGATCAAATGAGATAATATTTTTAAGTGTTTAGCACAGTGCCCATCACATAGTAGCTCCTATCTGAATTCCTTTCTTTTCCTGGGCTCCAAGACCAGCTCTCTCTATCCACATTGACATGCTACTTCTCTGTGAGTGAGCTGAACAAAAACAATTTTTTCTTTGTTTGTTTTTTGGTTCTACCTTGCTGAAGTCCAGGTATTTTAGGTGGAGGCGTTAAGATTTTTGTCCATTGTTTTTGTCCATTTGTTTGCTTTTGTTGATGATGCTTAAATTTATTTTTTATTGAAATTTTTTATTTTCAAAACATATGTGAGGATAATTTTTCAACAATGACCCTTGCAAAACCTTGTGTTCCAATTTTCACCCCACTCACATCCCCTCTCCTAGATAACAAGTAATACAATATATGTTAAACATGGTAAAAATATATGTTAAATCCAATATATCCATACATATTTATACAATTATCTTGCTGCACAAGAAAAATCTGATCGAAAAGGAAGAAAAAATTCAAGCAAACAACAATAAAAGAAGTGAAAATGCTACGTTGTGATCCACACTCAGTTACCACAGTTCTCTCTTTGGGTTCAAATGGCTCTCTTCATCACAAGATCATTGGAATTGTCCTGAATCATCTCATTGTTGAGAAGAGCCAGGTCCATCAGAACTAATCTTCATATAATCTTGCTGTTGCTGTGTACAATGATTTCCTGTTTCTGCTCATTTCACTTAGATGCTTAAATTTATAATGGAAAAAAAAATTAAGACTGTAGCCAGACAATCCATCATTCTGTGGCCAACCCACTGCAAACTGAACTGAACTGGTCCTGAGTCTACAAAAATAGCTCCCAGATCCTTGCAGGAAACCTTTCCATATTGGTAGGATTTACCAAAATCTGTGTTTCTGTGGCATAATCCAAGGTTATTTCCAGGTCATGATTAGGCATCAGAGGGGGACTTTATTGGAGGCCTACAACACAGTCTGCTTTGATTACTGCAATTAGTTGAATTAGGCAGGCAACACAAATTTATTAAATATTTAGTATGTTTCAGGCACTATGCAAGCAAACAAATCCTGGCAGAAAGAAAAACCTCTAGCCCCAAAACACCTCTAACCCTAAGACTTTATATTCTAATGGGGGAAGAGTAGTGGGGAAGGTACCAGTGTTATGGGCATACATAGTAGACAAAGTCCAGAAAGTGAGCAGCAGAACCAGGAGGGGAGTAAAGATTGGCTAGGTGTCCCCCCCCCAAAAAAAAATGGAGGCTTCAGAAAGAATATAGCAATGGGGGAAAGAGATGGACATGGCAAATGGATGTTTCAAGATGAGAAGGTCTAAGGGAAAGGTGAATATTCCAGGATAAGGAGTTTCTAGGCACTAAGGGAAATTTTAGGATGAGACTGCAGCTTAGGTATGGTGGCAAAGTCAGGAAAATCAGAAGCAGAGTCAAGAGGAAAATGAATTAGAGGAGAGATATCCCTTTTAGGGAAGCAAGTTCTGACAATAGAAGGGGATTCTCAGATGGAAAGGGGATAGTGTAGGATCAAAGAAGGAATTTTAATTCTTTTCTTATACTTTTTTTTTATTGAAGCTTTTTATTTACAAAACATATGCATGGATAATTTTTCAACATTAACTCTTGCAAAGCTTTCTGTTCCACATTTTTCCCTTCTTCCCCTCACCCCTTCTTCCTCTAGATGGCAGGTAGTCCAATACATGTTAAATATGTTAAAATATATGATAAGATTTCAATTCAATAAATAGTGACTAGTTAGAGCAGGGCATGGGGGCAAAGAAAAAAAAAGTCCCTGCAATCAAGAAGCATTGGACCCACTTCCTAATTTTGCTTCTGACTGGGCCTGTCCCACATTCACAGCTTTGGGAGTGGTGAACAATGTTCTTCCTTCCTTCTGCTGGTAAACTAGTTCCAGGGTACAATGGCCCTCAATTTACTCCCCACCCACAGATTCCTCTCCAATAGTTCTTTTTTTTTTTTAGTTTATCAGAATAGAGTATTTGGGGAAGTTGCCAATGAAAGAGGACAAGGAGTCATCTAAGAGTGGAGCCCTACTCAGAACATACTTCCTCTACAATCTAAGGGCCAGAGTTACCTTTGTGGGGCAAGGCCCTAGAGGCTATTCTATTAATTGATATAAAGATTCTTAGAGCATCTCTTGCAACTCATTTCTTCCATCCTCTTACCCACCTCTCTTATTCATGGTCCTACCCTTTCATTTCTTACTCTCTCCCCACCAGCATCTTGCATCAATCTCATGTTCCCCTTGGATCCCAATGAAATCTATTTGCTTTATAGGAAATATATTAATAATTTATAATTTAATGTTATTGATTAATAGTTAATAATATCATTAATGTTATATGCTAATAGGTCTAGGCCACTAGTTAATTTGCATTCAGCTGACAAAATTGTGCTATGGTAATTCTGGTTCCATAAGGAAGAAAGGGAAGGGAAACTCAGGGCAGTGTGCTAAAGACTAGAAGGAGATATTTGGTTTTAGCTACCTCCTCCTCTCTGCAACTGGGGTATACTCCCAAAGCACAGAATCCAGAATAATCTTTGCCAATTTTCAGACTCACACCCTAAGGAAATGGTCTTAAGGGTTTGGAAGGTAGGGGCCTATACCTTTCTGTTTCTATTCTGTTTCTATTCCCTGGGCTTGTCCTCATGGCATGGTACAGTAGAAACAATATTGAATGTAACAAGAATTTTGTTTGAATTCTGGCTTTGCCACTTAATACTTGTATGACTATGAAAAAATTACTTAATTTAGGCCAAAGCTTCTTAAACTGTAGTTTGCAACCCTATATGGAGTCATATAACTGAATGTGGGGGTCATGAAATAATGATTTATTATTGGTAAACATTTTATTTGCATACCTACTTTATATACTTATATGCCAGGAGTTGCATAAAAATTTCTTGTGTAAAACAGGGTCACAAGTAAAAATATTTAAGAAGCCCTGATTTAGGCCACAATTCCTCATCCATAAAATGAAGGAACTGGATTAGAGCATCACTACATATAAGAAGGGGGGTAGTATATAATAAAATCAGAAAGATGGGTTAGGACCAGATTGGGAAATACTTTGAAAGCTAAATAGATGGATTTATATTTGATTCTGGAAACAATAGGAGACTTGAAATAATTTGGGGGAGAAGTGATGAGGTCTTAAACCAAATTGGTAGCTATATGAGAAAAGAGAAAAGTTCAGATTAAAAAGATGTTGTAGAGGTAGAAATAGCAAAGTTTGGCAACAAGTTGGATTTTGGGGTGAAAGAGATTGAAGAGTTGAGAAAAATGGGAAGGGGAAGAATCTAGGAGATCAGTCTCAAAATTAACATGACTAGATGATGAGTTTACTTTTAGTTTTGTTGGTTTTGAGATATATTTGGGAAATGAAGTTTGAAATATCCCATAAACTATTGGTGATGGAAGAATGAAGCTCAGGGGAGAGATTAGAGCTGAAGATATAGATCTGGCGAGTCACTTCTATAAAGGTGATAGTTAAAACCATGAAAATTAATAAGGTTGTGAAGAAAAAATGAAAAAAGACCCATAACAGAATCTTGTGAAGTGCACATAGCTAGAAAGTGTGACATGAGTGAAAAAAGGATGAAAAAAAAGTAGTCAGACAGGTAGGAGGAGAATCAGGAGGAATTTCTGTTAGGAATACTTAGAAAGGGGAGAAAGGAAGAAAGAGAGTCAGCAACATCAAATAATGAGAATGTGTCACAAAAGATGAAGACTGAGAAACAAATATAACAGCACCAGAATTGGTAATTAAGAGATGGTTGATAACTTTAAGAGAACAGTTTCAGATGAGCTCAGAAGCTAGATTACCAAGGATTGACAGGTAGAAATAGGAAATGTAGATAGCTTCTTCAAGGAATTTGACTGAGAGGGTTACAGAAGTCCTGATTTCAAATCCTTACTCTGACTTATTGACTGTTTGGCAGTGGGCCAGTCACTTAACTTCTCAGTGCTGTAGACCCTTTCTAACACTATAAATCATAAAGAAAGTAATTGAAAAAAATTTTTTTTTAAATTAAAAAAAAAGAAAATATTTGACTACACATGGCAACAAGAAGACTATATGATGATCAGTTCTGATGGACATGGCTCTCTTCAACAATGAAATGTTTTAAACCAGTTCTAGTTGTTCAGTGATGAAGAAAGCCATATACACCTAGGGACAGGCTTGTGGGATCTGAGTGTGGACCACAACATGGCATTTTCACACTTTCTATTGATGTTTGCTTACATTACATTTTCCTTCTCAGATTTTTTTTCTTATAGATCCAGTTTTTCTTGTACAGCAAGATAACTGTATAAATAAGTATACATGTAAAAAAAAAGTAATTGACACTGGCCTACATTGGTAGAAGAAATTCTCTTTATCAATAGAATAACAATTTGATTTCATCTTAGACCCATCATATTAAATAGTGGGTACAGAAAAGTTTATTTAAAGCCCAAAGCTGGAAATTAGCAGTTCATGCCTTCCCAATTCTCTACCTTAAGTTTACCTTTTATAAGCTCTGTATATGTTTATTACATGTATTTACATACATTTTTGTATGTTTATATATATATATATACATATATAAGGAGGAAGAGGAAGAGACAGTGTCTCCCTTGTTAGAATCTAAACTTCCTGAGAATTTCATTTTTGTTTTTGTATCTCTAGAACCTAGAACAATGCCCAGCACATAGGTACAACTAGCTCAGTGGATGTGATGTCTGGTCTGGAGTCAATAAGTCCTGAATTCAAATCCAGTCTTAGATACTAGTTATGTGACCCTGAGAAAGTTATTTAATCTTCAGTTTCCTCAATAGCAAAATGGGGACAATAACAGCATTTTCTTCCTAAATTGTTGTGATGACAGATAAGATAATAATTATAAACTACTTATTACAATGTCTGGCACTATATAAATGTTAAATAGTGTTCTGTTGTTAGTTATTATCCTTTATAAAAGTCTGTTGGTTGATTATTATTGTGCAGGTTCCCTTCTTGACGTTTTGTCATAATATCATCTTTTATACTAAAAAAATTTTAAAGTATATTTTTATCAAGTGTGATCAGGAAAAATGAGATATCTCCTTATAGATTTCACTTTAGAGATGTTTGGCTTTAAAGACCCTTTTTTTCTTTCTTTTCCATTCCCTTTTCTTTTTTCCTTCCTGTCCTCTCTGCTTTCTTTTCCTTTCTGTATCTTCCCCTTCCTTGTTTTTCCTTTCTTTACTTTTCTCTTTTTATTAAAAAAAAATTCTTTCCACCCTTTTAGCATATGTGAAGGAAGCAAAGTTTCCTTTGGCAGTAAGTTCTCTGCTTCTTGATCTACATCTAAAGAACAGGAAGATTGAAAAAGATTTCATAGTGTACTCATATTGTCCACTAGATCCTGATTTACAGTTAATTCAGCTGGAAAAGTTCATGTGCTCCTCACCACCTTCTTTGTGCCAGGCAATCCAATTGTCAGCTATTTGTTTTCACAAAATTTATCATTATTTCCTGGAAACCATCAGCCCCAGTTCCCAGGGTAGCTGGTCTCAGGTCTTGGAAAGTTTCTTGGGAGATATGCCTCTAAAGGAGAAACCTGACTAGTGGTAGAGTTTTTAAAGATTAACTTCAAGATAGCACTGAGATAAAGACTACATGGAGTAATGGAATAGTATTGGACTGGAAGTCAAAAGACCAGGGATCTTATCCTAGCTCTCTCAGGGACTTGTTGTGTGACCCTAAATACTTCTTTTAACCTCTGGAAGTTTCAATCTACATTTCTAAAAATGAATGAGATAGACTAGATGATTTTCAAGGTTCCTTTCAGCTCTCAGATTTTGAGATTTGAGAACTGATCAATTCCTGTAGGAAAAGTAGATGAGTGGACAAATGAATTTTTAAAAAACATCTATTAAGTACTATATCTATGACCTTCTAAGAAATGAGGATAGAAACATTAAAGCATTAGACTCATATTCTCATAGTAGGAGACAACATTTATAGAGACATGGTGAGCAGGGAAGGGTATTTTGGTTAAAAAATCATAGTGATTGCTATTGATTAAAGAAACGCAAATTAAAACAATTCTGAGGTGCCATCTCACACCTTTCTAATTGGCTAAGTGACAGGAAAAGATAATGACAAATGTTGGAAGGGATGTGGGAAAACTAGAATATCGATGCATTGTTAGCGGAGCCGTGAACTGATCCAGCTGTTCTGGAGAGCAATTTGTAACTATGGCCCAAAGGCTAAAAAACTGTATATTACCCTTTTGATTCGGCAGTGCCACTACTGTGTCTGTATCTCAAAGAGATCATAAAAGAGGGAAAAGGACTCACATTTGTAAAAGTGTAACAACTCTTTTTGTGATAGCAAAGATTTGGAAATTGAATGGATGACCCTCAATTTGGGAATGATTAGATAAATTATGGTATAATGAATGTAATGGAATATTATTGTTCTATAAGAAATGATGAACAGGCTGCTTTCATAAAAGATCTAGAAAGACTTACATGAGCTGATGCTGAGTGAAGCGAGCAGAACCAGTGAAACATTGTACATAATAACAGCAGTTTAGTATGATGGGCAACTATGATGGACTTGACTCTTCTCAGCATGGCAATTCCCATAAACTTTGGATTGAAAGTGTCATCCACATCCAGAGAGAGAATTTGAATTTGGATTTTGAATTTGGATCAACTCACACCATTTTCACTTTTTCTTCCTTTTTTTTCTCATGATTTTTGCCTTTTATTCTGATTTTTCTTTCCCAGTATAACTCATATGGAAATATGTCAAAAATGAATGTACATGTATAACTTATATCAGATTGCTTGCTAGACTAAGAAGGAGGGAGAAAAAAAATGAAATTCAAAATCTTACAAAAATAAAAGTTGAAAAACATCTTTACATGTAGTCAGGGAAAAATACTTTTTTTTTTTTTTTTAAAAGAAAGAAATGATAAGCAGGCAAATTTCAGAAAAACCTGGAAAGACTTGCATGAATTGATGCAGCATAAAGTGAGCAGAACTAGGACATCATTGTAGATAGGAACAGCAAGATTGTGTTATGAAAAGTTCTTCTCAGCAATAATCCAAGACAATCCAATATATCTAGATGGAAAATGCTATCTGAATCCAAAGAAAGTATGTGAATCAAACTATCCTATTTTTTTTTCTTTCTCATGATTTCCCCTTTTGTTCTGATTTTTCCTTTATAACATAACTAATGTGGAAATGTTTAAAATGATTATACACATATAATCTATATCAGATTGCTTACTGTTTTGGGGATGGGAGAGGGAAGGGAAGGAGGAAGGAAAAAAATGGAACTCAATCTTATAAAAATGAATGTTGAAACTATCTATACATGTAATTAGAAAAATAAAATATTAATATTTGAAGAAAAAAAGGTCATAATGTTGGTGAGCTATATGGGAGTTGACTGATATGCTCTTTCTAGTAACACTGACAGCATTGATTTGATTATACTTCCCAAAATAAAATAAATATAGTAGGGAAAATAGTAAGGACATGACCAGGAAAGAATGTGGTGAGTCACAGATGGGGCCAGTTAGATATAGTGAGTTTTTTGTATTCACCAATAAAGATAGTGCAGGGCCCACAGTTTAAGTCCAGTGCTTAGGCATATAGTAGGAGCTTTAGACATATTTTATCATCTGAATCTTATAATTTTATTACCCCAAGAGATTATTATTGCATTCTTTTTGAAATGTGATTTTTATTTTTAATATGAATTTAACACCAATCAAGATGAGCATTTTCATATACAAAGCAGAACAGAAAAACAGGATTGACTATGTAGCTGAAAATCTGTGTCACCTACAGCGTGTTTCTCTCTCCAAGTATACAGGAAATTTAATGTTATTTTTAAAGCTTTGGTGCTGTATTTGTCTGTGTTTCCTGTTTATTATCCTCACATTCTCTTACTTTTCTTAAACTATCAATAGCTCTCCTCTTTCCTTTACTTCTCCTCACAAGGGAAAGGAAGAAAAACAAAACCCTTGCAACAAATTTGCATAGTCAAGCAAAACATTGATCAAAAATATATGTATCATTCTATAAGACACTGTCAAGAAGAGGATCATTGGTTCTCTGGAATTATTGCTGATAATTGCATTGATCACGGTTTCTTATGGCTATTCATTTACAATAAGCAAACATTTATGATATGTCCATACTTATCATTGGCAAGATATTATCAGTTTTTTCATGAGATTCAGTGAGGATATTTGATAAGTGGGTGAGTCTTGGGCAAAATTGACTTAAACAGAATTTTTCTTCAGGACTCATCCACATCAAAGAGTCTACTTTTTCACTAAGTATTTACTATAGGCATATCTTGTGAGTAGGCTCTGGGGTAATAAGAATAACACACAAGAGATAAAAGCAAATAATATGTGCTATGATCTAATTAAGGATGAAATTGTATAGAATAAACTATAATTCCTACAGTAATTTTGGGGAACCCTAATTAATTAAAGAAAGCTTGTTGGAAAAGTAACATGAATTAGGTCTTGAAGAATATGTTGGCTTTAGATAGGGAAAGGAGAGAGTACAAAAAAGAGCATTCTAAATAGCACAGAGTCAGAATTAAGGACGGTATAGTTACAGAGCAATAAATAATGAGATTTTCCTTACTGGAATAGTGAATATAAAGGTACAATAGGAAATAAAAGATAAAATAAAACCAGATCTTGAAAAACTTTGAGTGCTCACTCATTTCTGGACCCTTCTCTGCCCAGTGTGTACTGTGTTTAGTGGCATTTACTTAATAAACTTGTAAAAGAAGATAATTTATTTGTAAAAGAAAAAACATAAAATTAATATCTTAACCCATATGTGCCATCACATATGAAAACAGCTAGCTCTGGTCTGGAAAAAAAAGGAAGAAAAAAGAGGGTTCTTGTATCTTTTGCTTATTACTGGTTCTTAAAAGTGGGAAATTAGCCCATTATTGTTCTTGGATCCACAGACTAAATTTCTGAAGTAAGAATTTACCTCTACCTAGGAGGAAGTGATGTCCATGTTAATACCCAAGACGGGAAATGTGTGCCCAGAAGATTAGCCTCATTGTGTGTATCTGGACGCTTTCCACCAGCTTTGTTTATAGGACATATTGTTTTTCTGAAGTTGTTTGCTCCTGTTTTTCTTGCTTGCAGACCTCATTGGGCCTACTTGGCCACAGAGATGATCTCACTTACTGGTAGTCTTGAGTTGGGGCAGGAAGGACCAACTTAAAAGAAGTTCCCAGGGGACTTATTGAGAGTCTATCTAACAGGACAAAGGTCAAGAAAGGCTCACCATCACTCACTTTTTTTTAAGGCAAACCCCAAGATTTTTAAGGGTGGATTTTATTGGATTTTTCTGGTTGATTTTTTTTTTTAATTCACCTATTTCTTTGGTTTCATTTTAAATAAGATCCTCAACTGAGTATTTTACTTATCTGAGTGTTGATTGCTATAATGTTTTGGGCTGGTTTATATACCCAAGTCAATTTATCTCTGCATACTTCCATTTCTATTTTTGAAATTTGATGATGATGATGACAATGATGATGATGATATTTTGGCAAGAGCATTGAGAGTCAAATGACATTAGCGTCTTTATGCCATTCGGTTCAAATAACTTAGCAGATGGTGCCTTAATATTGTGTGTTGACACTCTCCACTCAGAAACTTACAAGTTTTTCTCCTAGGGTGGTCCCACTTTGTTGTCCTGAGCAGGAAAACTAATTGTTTCTGGCCCACTGTTTGTATGCCAACTACTAGTATGTGATATTTTATTATTATCCTAACCACCCACCCTCCCACCCAGACTGTACCATCAACCACCTCTGCTCCCCACCCTTCCTTAGCCTTCAATAGATCTGGGCCATAGTTTAGGCAGAAAAGAATACAGAATGGATTAAGTCATCCTCTTCAGATGTCTGGGAAATCTTTTTTTGTGCATATGTTTGTTTAATTGTGTTAGTCTGTTCTTTTGCTCTGAAATTTTGGACCCTATAATATAAATTTTTAGGCTAACTTCTATATAACTACCTATATACTTCATAGCATAAATTATAGAAAAGAAACTTGGATACTATCTACTTCAGCCAGTTTGTGTTTACAGATGAGGAAACTGAGACCCAGAACCAGAAAATAATTTTTCAGATCATGCAGCAGCAGCAGCAGCAGAGCTGAGATTCAAAGGCAGAACCTTTGATTCCTAAATACAATGGTCGTTCTACTATGGCCGGCTACTTTTCTATTAAATCTTCCTTGACTAGTCCAGTTCCCTTTGTCCCTTCTCACCTCTGAACTCCTGTGGCATTTAAAGAGTTTAAATGTTTTGCAAGCAGATGACTGAGATTAGATTTGTACTCAGTTGTTCTTTCCTCATGGTCCAGCCTTCTATGCACTGTGGCACCTGGCTGCCTGAGGATATCTCTTCCCAAACCCCAGGGCAAGTAGCCAAAGAGAATGACTATCCCAGGTTCAAGGCTCTCTTTGGGTCTGAAGTCTCCATGGATGGGTTATTGAAGCCACAAGTTACTTCAAGGCAAAGGTATATTTTTTTTTTAATAAAGCTTTTTATTTGCAAAACATATGAGTGACTTTTCAACATTGACCTTTGCAAAAAAAAACTTTTTTTTCCAAAGCTTTTCCTTTCCCTCCCCCCGCCCCCCACCCCTAGATGACAGGCAATCTAATACATGCTAGATAGGATAAATTATATGACAAATACAATACATGTATACATATCTATACAGTTATCTTACTGCACAAGAAACATCAGATCTAGAAAGAGAAGAAGAAAAAAAACAACCTAAGAAGGAAAACAGAATGCATGGAAATATTCACAGAAAGCGTTAAAATGCTGTGTTGTGGTTCACTCTCAGTTCCCACAGGCCTCTCTCTGGATGTATATGACTATCTTCATCGCAGCACAACTGGTTTGAATCACATCATTGTTGAAGAGAACCATGTCCATCAAAATTGATCATCGTATAGTCTTGTTGCTGTGTATAATGTTCTCCTGGTTCTGCTGATTTCACTCAGCATCAGTTCATGCAAGTCTCTCCAATCCTCTCTGAAATCCTCCTGTTGGTCATTTCTTACAGAACAATAGTATTCCATAACATTCATATACCATAATTTATTCAGCCATTCTCCAATTGATGGGCATCTTTTCAATTTCCAGTTTCTTGCCACTACAAAAAGGGCTGCCACAAACATTTTTGCACATGTGGGTCCCTTTCCCTCCTTAAAAATCTCTTTGGGATATAGGCCCAGTAGAAACACTGCTGGGTCAAAGGGTATGCACTGTTTGATAACTTTTTGAGCATAGCTCCAAATTGCTCTCCAGAATGGTTGGATCCGTTCACAGCTCCACCAACAATGTATCAGTGTCCCAGTTTTCCCACATCCCCTCCAACAGTTATTATTATCATTTCCTGTCATTTTAGCCAATCTGACAGGTGTGTAGTGGTATCTCAGAGTTGTCTTAATTTGCATTTCTCTGATCAATAGTGACTTGGAGCACCTTTTCATGTGACCGGAAATAGTTTCAATTTCTTCGTCTGAAAATTGTCTGTTCATATCTTTTGACCATTTGTCAATTGGAGAATGGCTTGAATTCTTATATTTTTGAGTCAATTCTCGATATATTTTAGAAATGAGGCCTTTATCAGAACCTTTGGATGTAAAAATATTTTCCCAGTTTACTGCTACCCTTCTAATCTTGTCTGCATTCATTTTGTTTGTACAAAAACTTTTCATCTTGATATAGTCAAACTTATCTATTTTGTGATTAATGATGACCTCTAGTTCTTCTTTGGTCACAAATTCCTTCCCCCTCCACAGGTCTGAGAGGTAAACCATCCTACATTGTTCTAATTTGTTTATAATATCATTCTTTATGCCTAGATCATGAATCCATTTTGACCTTATCTTGGTATATGGTGTTAGGTGTGGGTCAATGCCTAATTTCTTCCAGACTAGTTTCCAATTATCCCAGCAGTTTTTGTCAAATAGTGAGTTTTTATCCCCAAAACTGGGGTCTTTGGGTTTATCAAACACTAGATTACAATTGTCATTGAGTATTTTGTTCTGTGAACCTAACCTATTCCACTGATCCACTACTCTATTTCTTATCCAGTACCAAATGGTTTTGGTGACCACTGCTTTATAATATAGTTTTAGATCTGGTGCAGCTAGGTCACCCTCATTTGCATTTTTTTTCATTAATTCCCTTGAAATTCTTGACCTTTTGTTTTTCCAGATGAATTTTGTCGTTATTTTTTCTAGTTCAGTTAAATAATCTCTTGGGAGTTTGATTGGTATAGCACTAAATAGATAGATTAGTTTAGGTAGTATTGCCATCTTTATTATATTCGCTCGACCTATCCAAGAGCACTAAGGCAAAGGTATTTAATGAAATGTAAGAAAATAGTAAGAAAATTAGCAATGAAGTATTTTCTCCATAAACTAGAATTGACTCACAAATATGTACAGTTTCTGGCAGAAACAAATAACTTGGTAGTACATAGGGAAAATGTAACAAAGGGATACATATCTGTGACCAACACATCTGTGTATGTGTTAAGAAGCACACATGTGGGATATTCATATGGTATGGGTAGACACATGGAGAAATAGTTACTGCTACTGACCCAGTCCTACCAGACCCAGTCCCCTCTGCTCTTAGATGCTTCAGATCTATGTAACCTCTTACTTTACTTACTTATTTACTTACTTACTTACTTACTTACTTACTTACTTACTTACTTACTTACTTACTT
>JAJPUD010005418.1:118140-159015 GCA_023553655.1 Myrmecobius fasciatus
CTTACTTACTTACTTACTTACTTACTTACTTACTTACTTACTTACTTTTACTTACTTACTCAGATGGGTAACCTCTTGCTACCTCTAGCTTCTGGCTCACCTAAAACCCTTGCATCTCTCTTTCCAAAGGAAATGAAGTATGTTACACTCGTAGTTTAAAGCCCATGAGTTTTTTCTCGTTCTACCTCTTTTAGAAAAAAAGGAAGAAGCTAATGACTGATGCTAGCAAAAATTTCTTTTCAGATTTTTCTCTTTTTTCCTGAGTCTTGGCTAAAAGATTACTGTTGCCCTAGTGGGAGACTCTCTGTCCCAGGAGTCAAGTTCTTCAGAACAAAGAATGAGTTTCCCCAGCTAGCTAATGGTCTAAGGTTTAAACCTTTCTTTAGACTAAATTTCCTGGTCACTAAGTTTGGGGCCTCTATGAGCAATGTCATTCTAGTTCATATATACCTCCTAATTTTAATGTCTGAAGGCTAAACTACAAATGAAATAGTGATTATTTTCCCAATAACATCTCTGGCTTGGAGTTCTTCAGTTTTCAAACTCTAAAATTCTTCTATTCTCTCAAATATATGAATAAGTGGGAATTTTCTCTTCCAATCTTTCTCAAATTTACCCTTTCCCAAGGGACTACAATTAGTCCAATGCCTCTTGGGCATATACCCTTATCTCATTTGATTCACACCCTTATCTCATTTGATTATAATGACAACCCACTAAGATAGGTGCTATTATTACCCTCATTTTATAGATAAAGAAAAGGACCTGTTAAATGATTTTGCCCAGGATCATTCAGCTTGAAAATATCTGAAAATGTCTTGAAAATTAGGAATACTTGATTCCAAATCAAGCTTTCTTTTTCTTTACATTGTACTCTGCCTCTCTATTTAGAGCCCAGTTTGGTACTTAATTATATTCTATCTTGTAGTGTTATTTTACATGAGTTAAGTTTGATTCCCCAAATATGTCTTTGAGAATGGATACAATTTCTTACACTTCTTCCATGTTATCCACAGTCTTTAGTGCTGCATGAGACATTTTACTCATTCATTCATTCATTTACTCATTCACTTTTTCATTCATTCATGTAGCACATATTCATTGAGTGATGTAAAAAACACTATTCTAGATCACTCTTCTGAGCACCAAGCATTTATTATTACCAAGCCCAATTAAAATTTGCTACTTGATCAGTTGAATGTGATTCTTGGGATACATGCTAGGCAAGTGACATATAACAAATATAGTTCTAACTCTGCCATCAACTAACTTATGATTTCATGCAGTCCACTTTAATTCTCTTAGCCTCAGTCTCCTTATCTATAAAATGAGGAGATTTGTAGTTGATCTCAATGGTGTCTTTCAAATCTAAAGTTTGTTGAATTTGTAAGTTTCAGCAATGGTTTATTTTAATGAATTCCCATATGCTGTTTGCATTAATTCAATCCTTAGGGTAGGTTCCAAATGGTGTTTTATCAGATTTTTGTGTTGGCAAAGCTTCAAGACATTAAAGGTTATCAGTCCATTGTTTTGCAATCCATTTAAATTCAATAAATGTTTGCTAAACACCAACTAGGGCAGCCAGGCAGCACAGTTTAAAGTACTGAGTCTGGAATTAGAAAAACCTGAGTTCAAATTTGGCCTCAGACATTTATTAGTTGTGTGACTGGCCAAATCATTTAGCCCACTTTCCCTCCATTTTTTCATCTACAAAATGAGATGGATAAGGAAATAGCAAAGCACTCTCATATCTTTGCCAAGAAAACCTCAAATGGGGTCACAAAGAATCAGACACGACTGAAATGACTAAACAACTATGGACACCTGCTTTGTTGCAGAAGTCTCTATGTTAGGCAATGTGCAAGACAGAAAAAAATCAATAAGATATAGTCCCCTCTAAGGATCTTAGATTCTTATGGCAAGCAAGTCAAATGAGATTTTTGATGCTGCCTTTTTGTTTATTTGAGGGTATTTACATGGCTTGGGGATAGGGGATATCAGGGAAAGAAAGCCTAGGGATCTCCTGCCTTCCCTACCAATCTTAGGAAAGGAAGACTAGATTTAGAATTTTTGTTCTGAAGAACATTATCTTTGATTCCTTTCTTGAAACTGACTCCAATGTTCTGTATCTTTCTCGGGATTACTTCCATTTTCCAGTGGGAAGGGATGATAGAACAAAGGTCAGAACCACTACATATGAAGTTGCACCAGAAGTGTCTCCCCAGAGTGTCCTGGCCTTATCCTCTTGAAGAACTGGAAGAATGAGCCTTTCCAGAGGGACATCATGGTGATGGAATTCTGGAGGTGACAGCTGGGGCGATTGTATCTGGAACTTGTGAAGGACTTCAAGACAAGATTCCGGGTCTGAGTTGGCTGGTGTGCTTACCCTGTCTCAGAACTTCTGGGTCTTGTGACAAAGCTTATGGTAGTCACATCTCTACTCTGCCCATCTCCTCTAGATGACCTCCTTTTGTAATAAACCAGCCCCACCCACCATCTTCCTTAGCTATCCCATTTTTGCCAGACTTGTTAGCAGTTCTCCTTTTTCTTAGAGGAAGTAGTATGCAATGAAATATACATAAAAGGCTTTATGTAGAGGATTTATTTTTGCTTTTGCCTTGCATGGGATATATGCCTCAGCATGATCCTTGCCCCATGAGCACATATTTAATTTAATTCACTATCACCCCCAAATAGTTTTCTGCATGGCTACCATTCAACTGCATTTTCTGATTTGGAGTATTGTTGTTCTTCTTCCCAGGGTGTACAACTACAATGGTCTATATTAGATTTCATTTTTATTTCCTTCCTTCCCCCGCCTCTTTGGAATATGCCAGTTTTTTTCCCCCCAAACTATTCATGAACTTTTTTTCTTTGTAGGTCTCTGACATTTTCTGTTGTCCCCTTTTCACCATGTCATAATGCTTATCTTGCCATACCCTTACAGTATTAATTGCTAGTTGTCCTCTTCCCGAAACATTATATTGTAAGAAAAAAACATTATAGAGGGCAGTTAGTGTCATAAAGATTATTATTCATAGGAATATGTTTTGGGCCAGAGGGATGGGGGAAACATAGAGATAGAATTAAACAAGATCTGGGCTGGGGTTGAATTGAGGATTGAAAAAGATACAGAATCCTACTGAGCAGCTGGATGTATGTATCTGAGGAAAAGGACTGGGAATAAACAGTAAGGTAGAAGCCATAAGGGTAATTACCATTGGATAGGATTAGACTGGTAAAGTCTCTACAAATTGGCCAACTTTTACATATATTTTAAGATTTAAATTTACTTTCATACATTTTCTCATTTGATTTGAGGATCAACAACTATGACAGTTACTACAGGCATTACTATCCTCATTTTACAATTGGCAAAACTGAGGCTTATTGCCCATGATTATACAATCTGTAAGAGAAGGATTTAGGATTCCTACCCAGATCTTCCTAATGTCACTAACCTCTATCTTATGCTATCTCTACATTATTGCAAATGTTATAGCAAAACATGTTGGTTGGGACAACAGTTGCAGAGTATGGCTATGCTGTGAATTGCTTACAACAGTTGCACTTTTAATCAATGTCATCAGCTTTTGGCATTGTAGTTTTACATTCATGTAGACTGAGAGGCCAAAATAGGCTGTTGCAAAAAAGGTAGCAGTAGGAATGAATGGGATAGAAGTATGGGTTAATATTTAAAGTAATAGTGAAACAAGTCTTAGTTCCAGGTTCTTAATAACTTTGGGGGCGGGCTTTTCCTTTGTCCTTTTCTAGATTAGTCATTCTGGAATGATTTATTTTATTGCTTAGATTCATAAAATACTGAAGATTGAAGAGATCTTAAAGATCATTTAGACTATTTGGGCTAATATCCTCATTTTGTCTATCAGAGAAGCTGAAGCTAAAGAAGTTAATTAACTTATCCAATGTCACACAGGAAGTTTGTGGCAGACTTGGGATTAGAACACAGATTTCTTGACTTCCTGTCCAGGTTCCTTTCCACTAGTACACACTATTTTATAGACTAAATCTTATTCCCCTGTAAATTCAGAATGATTGGGGGAAGGAGGGAGAGTACCTAAGTATATTTTCTTCTATAATAGTGAGAGGAAGCATGATAGATTATATTATATTCTAGGCCAAACTATGGTCCCCATACAGCTATACAACATAGAATATTTTCTCCACTATCAAAGTCTGTATCAGGGTGTTTTGCTTATAACTATGTTTAACTTAAGAGTCTTAAAGAGTTTCCAGAAGCTCAAAGAAAGGAAAGGGACTTTTCCATAGTAACTGTGGAACACAAGTAACAGATGTGAAGTTTGAATGTCTTCGTGATGACAGGTCTAGCAATTCAGTCACTAGGCCAATCTGTCTCCAACCATTAACTTAGCCTTGCTTAGGAGAAGTTATAATGAGGTGCTATTTTATTTCCATTTCTCTCTGGAAATCCTGAAAATAAAGAATAAACTTGTTTTCAGACTGTTCCCTGACTTGAGGTCTCAGCTTGCCCTCAGGAAAGCCTGATTTTAAACTTCTTCCTGTAAACAATGTTTCTGTTGCTTCTCTAATTTGTTCCCGCTCTGCAGTGTCTCTGTTCCCTTTCCCTCCCATTTTCTAGAGAACACCTTCATTTTCCAATTCCTATTCCCTGCTCATGCTCAGTGAATTTCCACCAAAGATTAGCAGCTTGCCAGGAGCCAGGAATGGTTCTGCATGTTCAGGATTGAATGGCCAGAAGTTTTGAATCATCAAAGCTGGCTTCATATTTTCCTTTGTTTACTAAAGCCAGGTGGGGCCTTAGTGTGAGTGTGTGTGTTTGTGTGTGTGTGTGTGTGTGTGTGTGTGTGTTTGTAGTAGTTGTTCCTTGTTCATTTCAGAAGGATATTTTTGGTTTCTTTTCTTCTTTTCATAATAGAATTCACAGAAATTTGAGATATGAAAATAAAAGGAATGTTTCATCAAAAGAATGACACTATTATTTTACCAAAGTAACCAAATCCAGGTTTTTATAGTAAGGGAGAACAAGATTAATTCAAATGTATCAAGCTTGTTCTTCCAAGTTTAAAAAAAATGCTTGAATCTTCTAACTACTGGAAAGAAAAAAAAAATCCAGTTTATTATTGTTGTTATTATATTACAGAAGCCAAAAATCTGTTCTACTGAACTTATGCTACACCTAAGACAAACAATGTAGTCTACCTTTGGGTTGACCTAGATTAGAAAAAAAAAGTATAAAATGCATCCAGAAGAAAAAATTTGAAATGAGGGAGGGATGTTCAGAAAAGCTTACTTTTTCTTATTCTGTCCATGGACCACAGATTTGTAGGGTCTGTGGATCACTTCTCTTCAATTGAATGCAGTAGATAATGAGTTATAAAACATTTCTACCCACAGTGTTAGTGAGAAGTCAATAAATGAATAAATATTTATTATCTGTCTACTATGTGCCAAACACTATATGCCAGGCAAAAAAAGATACAAGGAAAGGCAAAAAAAACAAAAACAAACAAACAAACAAACAAAAAAAAACAACAACAAAAAACCAACAACAAAAAAAACCCAAACCCAAAAAACAGTCCCTCTCCTTAAGGGACTCACAATTTAATAGGAAAGACACCAACCAAACAACTATGTACAAATTATACACAGGATAAATAGGAAATAATTCGACAGAGGGGAGGTAATAGGGAAAGATTTCCTATTTAAGACTTCCTTTAAAATGTGGGAATTTAGATGGGAAGCCAGTAGATGGAGATGAAGAAGGAGAGCATTACAGACATGGCAATAACCAGTAAAAATGTTCAGAGTCAAGAGATGGAATATCTTGTTCCAGGACCAGCAAAAAGGCCAGTTTTACTGGATCAAAGAGTACATGGGAGATACAGTCTAAGTGTAAGGATTGGCAAAGTGGAAATGAGAGCAGGTGAAGATCAGTGTTAAGTTGTGAAGGGCTTTGAACTTCAGTGAATTTTATATTTGATCTGGAGGTCACAAGAATCAGCTGGAATGCAGGAGGTGACATAGTAAGACCTGTGCTTTAAGAAAAATCATAAGACCAACCAGCAAACTTTTAAAAAAAATTTTTAATAGTACTTTATTTTTCTAAATACATGAAAAGATAGTTTTTAGCATTCACCTTTGCAAAACCTTGTGTTCCAAATTTTCCCTCTTTATGATCTCTTTTGGATATAGACCCAGTAATGGCATTGCTGGATCAAAGGGATAATATACAAGCTGATAGCCCTTTGGGTATAGTTCCAAATTGCTGTGCAGAATGGTTAGATCAGTTCACAACTCCACTAACAATGTATTAGTGTCCCAGTTTTCCCCCATCCCCTCAATATTCATAATTATCTTTTCTTGTCATCTTAGCCAACCTGAGAGGTACGAAGTTAACCAGAAAATTATTGCAGCAACACGGGGATGACAAATTTAGGGCCTGAACCGGGCTAATGGCAATAGCAGAGGAGAAAAGAAATGTTCATTCAAGAGATGTTGTGAGAGTAAAGTCAACAGACCAAAATCAAATAACAGATAAGATATGGGATGGGTGATCAATAATGAGAAGAAGATAATGTCTAGGTTCATGCAGGACTAGGAGGATGGTGCTGTCCTTGTTATGTAATAAAAAGTTAAGGAAAGGAGGAAGGTTTGGAAAAAAGATAAAGAGTTCAATTTTGGACACAATGAGTTTAAGATTTCTAAAGTACATCTAGTTCTAGATGTCAAATAGGCACTTGGAGATGTCAGACTAGAGGTCAACAGAAAGGATAGAATAAGACAAATAGATTTGAGAATCATCAGCATAGATATACTAATTGAATCCACTAGAGATGAGATCACCAAATGAAGTAGCATAGAGATGAGAACCCAAGACATAGAGAGCCTTGTGGGATACACACAGTTAGTTGTTATTTGTTTTGAAAAGGACAAATGACCAAAAAAAGGGCCAATGACATTGGGATAATATCTTGACTTGCACATGATTGAATTTAAGGGAAGCAGAGTTGCACAAAATCATCAGTCTCACTCTCTAAGAGTTACCAAAATCCAGTGGCAAGACAAAAGTCAAGACTCCTGGCAATGGTCCAGGATGCAGTGAATGATTTTGGCGTCTTCCATATCTGGCCAAGCTCTAAGTGCACCATAGTGCTTGCTTCAGCTGCCTTCATGGCCTTTGGAACAAATTGTTCTCATCGATCCATTTCACCAAGGGAAATCTTCCCATGTTTGGGATAGACATCTCCTTACCTCATCAAAGAATCTGAGGTCTATCAGGTACCCACAACCTTGTTTAGCTCCTCTGCTGAGATAGTTTTTCTGGATGGTAGCCCTGAAAAGGATTTCACTCACTCTCCCATCAGAGGTGCTAGTCCTTCCTGAACACTTCAGACACACCCCTTTAAAACTATGACCTCCAGTTAGTAGGCATGAGTTGGATGAAGATCTAGCAAAGGAGATTGATGGAGTGCTCTAATGGTAAGAAGACAACCAAGAAATAGGAATGTCCAGAAAACCTAGAGGGACAAGAGCATTAAGGAGAAGAAGATGATTGACAGTGTTAAAAGCTGTAGAGAGATGAAGAAAGATGAGGATTAAGAAAAGATAACTAGATTTGGCAATTAAGAGATCATTAGTAATTTTGGAGAGAACTGGGTCAATTGAATAATGAATTGGAAGCTAGACTATAAACTAATTGTAATTAAGATGAGAATGAGATAAGAGGAAATGGAGACACCTTTCATAGATAGTTTCTTCCCCCCCCTTAATTTATCCTTTATTTTATTTTATTTTCTAAACTTAAAAATCAAGAAAGAAAAATCAGATCAAACAGGAAAAAAAAGAGAAAGAAAAAAACAAGCAAGCAAACAATAACAAAAAAGATGTAACTACTATGTTGTGATCCACAATCAGTTCTCCTGGTCCTCTTTCTGGATGCACATGGATGCACTCCATAACAAGTCTATTGGAATTGGCCTGAATCACATCAATGTTGAAAAGAACCAAGTCTATCACAGTTGATTATCATAGATTCTTGTTGCTGTGTACAATGTTCTCTTGGTTCTGCTACTAACTTCACTTAGCATCAATTCATATGTCTCTCCAGGCCTTTCTGAAATCAGCCTGCTGAACATTTATTATAGAACAATAATATTCTATTACATCCATATAACATAATTTATTCAGCCATTCCTTAATTGATGGGCATCCACTTAGTTTCCAGTTCCTTGACACTACAAAAAAGGTTACTACAAACATTTTTGCACGTGTGAGTCCTTTTACTTTTTTTTATTATCTTTTGGGGATACACATTCAGTAGAGACACTGCTGCATCAAAGAGTATGCACAGTTTCATAACCAAACTGCTGTCCAGAATGGTTGGATCAGATCACAACTTCACCAAAAATGTATTAATATAATTTATTTTTAAAAATTAGTTCTTGGGGCAGCTAGTTGGTGTAATGGATAGATTACCAGCCCTAAAGTCAGAAGGACCCAAGTTCAAATCTAGTCTCAGACACTTAACACTTCCTGGCTGTGTGACCTTGGGCAAGTCACTTAATCCCAATTGCCATAGCAAAAAACAAAAACAAAAACAAAAAAACTAGTTCTTTACATTTAGTTTTTTATAAAATTTTGAGTCCAATTTTTTCCCTCCTTCTCTTCTCTTCCCCCTTTCTAAAATGGTAAACAATTACAGATAGATTATATATGTGCAATCATATAAAGTATATTTCTGTATGTCATGTTGTGAAAGAAGAAACAGAACAAAAGGAAACACACACACATATTCAAGAGTGAAAACAGAAAAACCTGCATTCAAATTCTATCAGTTATTTTTCTTGATATAGAGTTTTCCATCATGAGTCTTAGAATTATCTTGGGTCACTATACTGCTAAGAAGAGCTAAGCCAACCATATTTGGTCTGGCAAAGGAGTTTAGCTATAAGAGGGGAGATATGGAGTAATAGTTTTCAGAGATGAAAGAATCAAGTGAGGGATTTTTGAAGATGGGAGAGATATGGGCATGTTTGTAGGCAGTAGGAAAGCAGCCAGCAAATAAGGAAGGATTGAAGATAACTGAAAAAGTGGGGTTAATAGAGGAGACAGTTGGCTAGAGAAAAGGGAATGAAAAGGTATCTCTTGTACAGGTAGAAAAACTTGTCTGGGTAAGTAATAGGGCCACCTTTTCCCGTGAAACAAAGAAGAAAGAGGAGGTGGCTAAAGGCATCTGAGTGTTATAAGGTGAGAAGTATGTCAATGGCTTTAATTTTTATTTAGTGACATGAGGTAAGGTTCTTAGCTGAGAGAATGGGAGGAGGGGGAGCCACCAAAGATTGGAAGAGAAATGAAAAGGTTTGAAAGAGTAGAATTAGTTAATTAGCAATGTGTAAAAACCTAGCAGCTTTGAGGGCCCTGTTGAGACTATGTAACATAAACTTAGAGTTGACACAATGAGGAGAATTGCATAATTTTTTCTACCTTTGTTTAATAGCACATATGCAGGAAGAAAAGGAGTGGATAGCTGTAGTGATCCAAAACTGAGGCTTGGCAGGATCATTGTTATGATAAGGGAGTAAGAAACACAGAAGAATAAGACAGTATAGAGTCATACTGGTCACTGAGTGTTTAAGGATATTTGAGGGAGAGTCTATATGTGTTTTGAAGTCTGCTAGTGTGAAAGTAAGAGTTGGAGAGGAAAGACTTTAGCAAGGTACTCAAAGCATTGAAGGTCTATAATTAACTTGCTACTTTGTAGCAGAGTCCAATGCTTCCTGAGGGGAATTCAAAGAAATGAATAGACAAAGATTCTCAAGTTGATAGCGATCTATTGGAAGAGATACATAATCAGCCAGAAAACTGGATTCAATAGACATTTAATTTTTTTTTTACTTATTAAAAGCTTTGTTACCTTTTTCATTTTATTAAAAAGCCTTTAGTTTTTTACACCATATATTTCTCAACCACTCCTCTCCCATTGAAATCTCTGTCATAACAGGTAAGCAAAATGAACCAATACAAACATCTGACAATGAACACGACAGTGAATTCAAGTCTTCCCAAGTTTAGACCCAGTGCTCTTTCTATTGTGAGTCATCTACCTGACTCTAATTTTCTTCTTTCATTGTACCCTCTCACTATTAAAAGGATAGAAATGGTTTCATCATATATTCTCTCTCCTAGACCACAATTAGTCATTGAATTTAAAATGAAATTAGTTACCTTAGAATTATATTAATTTATATTAGTCTATGTGTATTATTCTTTTGGATTTTTTTTCCTTTACTTTGTAATCATATAAATCTTGCCATATTTTTCTTCTCAATGATATTCCATCACATTTATAATCTGGTAACTCTGGCTTTTTTGTGTAAAGTGAAAAAATTCACTGCATGGATTATTAGAGAAAGGAGAAGGAATCTTCTTAATCTCAAGTTCTTGTCCTTACACTATGGTCCTCAACAGTCTTGTCCAGTCATTCCCCTTTTCTTACCCTGAACTAGTAGGATGGGCTGTCTAGTGAGCACCTTTAACTCTATTACTCCAGAAGTATTTTTCTCCATAGACATAGAGGAGAAAGTAGTGATTTAGTAGCCTAGTCCTTTTCAGATAGCAATGTAAATTGGCTCATTTCATTTATTTTTTTTTATATATAAAGCTTTTTATTTACAAAACATATGAGTGACCTTTCAACATTGACCTTTGCAAAAACTTTTTTTTTCCCCAAGCTTTTCCCCTCCTTCCCCCCCCCCAGATGACAGGTAATCTAATACATGCTAAATAGGATAAATTATATGACAAATACAATACATGTATACATATCTATACAGTTATCTTACTGCACAAGAAACATCAGATCTAGAAAGAGAAGAAGAAAAAAAAATCAACCTAAGAAGGAAAACAGAATGCATGGAAATATTCACAGAAAGCGTTAAAATGCTGTGTTGTGGTTCACTCTCAGTTCCCACAGGCCTCTCTCTGGAGGTATATGACTATCTTCATCGCAGCACAACTGGTTTGAATCACATCATTGTTGAAGAGAACCATGTCCATCAAAATTGATCATCGTATAGTCTTGTTGCTGTGTATAATGTTCTCCTGGTTCTGCTGAGTTCACTCAGCATCAGTTCATGCAAGTCTCTCCAGGCCTCTCTGAAATCCTCCTGTTGGTCATTTCTTACAGAACAATAATATTCCATAACATTCATATATCATAATTTATTCAGCCATTCTCCAATTGATGGGCATCTTTTCAATTTCCAGTTTCTTGCCACTACAAAAAGGGCTGCCACAAACATTTTTGCACATGTGGGTCCCTTTCCCTCCTTTAAAATCTCTTTGGGATATAGGCCCAGTAGAAACACTGCTGGGTCAAAGGGTATGCACAGTTTGATAACTTTTTGAGCATAGCTCCAAATTGCTCTCCAGAATGGTTGGATCCGTTCACAGCTCCACCAACAATGTATCAGTGTCCCAGTTTTCCCACATCCCCTCCAACAGTTATTATTATCATTTCCTGTCATTTTAGCCAATCTGACAGGTGTGTAGTGGTATCTCAGAGTTGTCTTAATTTGCATTTCTCTGATCAATAGTGACTTGGAGCACCTTTTCATGTGACTGGAAATAGTTTCAATTTCTTTGTCTGAAAATTGTCTTCATATCTTTTGACCATTTATCCATTGGAGAATGGCTTGAATTCTTATATATTTGAGTCAATTCTCGATATATTTTAGAAATGAGGCCTTTATCAGAACCTTTGGATGTAAAAATATTTTCCCAGTTTACTGCTACCCTTCTAATCTTGTGTGCATTCATTTTGTTTGTACAAAAACTTTTTAACTTGATATAGTCAAACTTATCTATTTTGTGATTAATGATGACCTCTAGTTCTTCTTTGGTCACAAATTCCTTCCCGCTTCACAGGTCTGAGAGGTAAACCATCCTACATTGTTCTAATTTGTTTATAATATCATTCTTTATGCCTAGATCATGAATCCATTTTGACCTTATCTTGGTATATGGTGTTAGGTGTGGGTCAATGCCTAATTTCTTCCAGACTAGTTTCCAATTATCCCAGCAGTTTTTATCAAATAGTGAGTTTTTATCCCAAAAACTGGGGTCTTTGGGTTTATCAAACACTAGATTACTATTGTCATTGAGTATTTTGTCCTGTGAACCTAACCTATTCCACTGATCCACTACTCTATTTCTTGTCCAGTACCAAATGGTTTTGGTGACCACTGCTTTATAATATAGTTTTAGATCTGGTGCAGCTAGGCCACCCTCATTTGCATTTTTTTTCATTAATTCCCTTGAAATTCTTGACCTTTTGTTTTTCCAGATGAATTTTGTTGTTATTTTTTCTAGTTCAGTTAAATAATCTCTTGGGAGTTTGACTGGTATAGCACTAAATAGATATATTAGTTTAGGTAGTATTGCCATCTTTATTATGGCTCATTTCATTTAAAGAAAACTTCTAGATTCAGCTTTCTTCCCATTTTAGGAAGTTTATCTTTTAAAAAAATACACATTTTTCAGAAAAAGAACTATGGAGTTAGAATGGAGAAGAATACTATTTTCACTTGGGGGGGGCTCTTTCTCATGGTTTTTCCCTTTTCTGATTTTTTTTGCAACTTAACTAATATGAAAATATGTTTAAAATGATTATATATCTATAACTCATATCATATCATGTGCTGTCTTGGGGAAGGGGAAAGAGAGCGAGAGAGAAAATGGAACTCAAATCTTATAAAAGTGAATGTTGATCAAATGGTCATGGGTAGGCTGAGCAAATATAATAAAAATGACAATACTACCCAAACTAATTTACTTATTTAGTGCCATAGCAATCAAACTCCCAAGAAATTATTTTACAGATCTAGAAAAAATAGTAGCAGAGTTCATTTGGAAGAACAAAAGGTCAAGAATTTCAAGGGAATTAATGGGGTGGGGGGAAGGCCGATGGAGATGGCCTTGCTGTATCAGATCTAAAACTATATTATAAAGCAGCGGTCATCAAAACCATTTGGTACTGGCTAAGAAATAGAGTAGTCGTTCAGTGGCATAGGATAGGATCACAGGACAAACTAGTCAAGAACTATAGCAATTTAGTGTTTGATAAACCCAAACACCCCAGCTTTTGGGATAAGTGCTCACTATTCCACAAAAAACTGCTGGGAAAATTGGAAACTAGTTTGGAAGAAATTAGAGCTTGACTCACACCTAACACCACATTCCAAGATAAGATCTAAATGGGTTCATGATTTAGATATAAAGAGTGATATTGTAAGAAAATTAGAGGAATGTAGGATAGTTTACCTCTCAGACCTGTGGAAATGGAATAAATTTATGTCCAAAGAAGAACTGGAACTCTTAATTGAACACCAGATAGATAATTTTGACTATATTAAGTTAAAAAGTTTTTGTACAAACAAAACTAATATAGACAAGATTAGGAGGGAAGCAATAAATTGGGAAATCATCTTTACATTTAAGGGTTCTGATAAAGGCCTCATTTCTAAAATATATAGAGAATTGTCTCATATTTATAAGAATTCAAGCCACTCTCCAATAGATAAATGGTCAAAGGATATGAACAGACAATTTTCAGATGATGAAATTAAAACCATTTCTAGTCATATGAAAAGGTGCTCCAAATCACTATTGATCAGAAAAATTCAAATTAAGACAACTCTAAGATACCATTACACACTTGTCAGATTGGCTAAAATGACAAGAAAAGATAATGATGAATGTTGGAGGGGATGTGGGAAAACATTGTTGGTGGAACTGTGAAGAGATCCAACCATTATGGAGAGCAATTTGGAACTATGCCCAAAAGTTATCAAACTGTGCATATCCTTTGACCCAGCAGTGTTTCTATTGGGCTTATATCCCAAAGAGATCTTAAAGGAGGGAAAGGGACCCACATGTGCAAAAATGTTTGTGGCAGCCCTTTTTGTAGTGGCTAGAAACTGGAAGCTGAATGGATGCCCATCAATTGGAGAATGGCTGAATAAATTATGGTATATGAATGTTATGGAATATTATTATTCTGTAAGAAACGACCAACAGGATGATTTCAGAGAGGCCTAGAGAGACTTGCATGAACTGATGCTGAGTGAAACGAGCAGAACCAGAAGATCATTATGCATGGCAACAACAAGACTAGATGATGATCAATTCTGATGCACATGGCTCTCTTCAACAATGAAATGCTTCAAACCAGTTCCAATTGTTCAATGAAGAAGGCTACATACACCCAGAAAGAAGGATATGAAATGTGGACCACAACATAACATTTTCATGCTCTCTATTGATGTTTGCTTGCATTGTGTTTCCTTTCTCTGATTTTTTTTTTTCTTGTAGACATGACTTTTCTTGCACAGCAAGATAAGTGTGGTAATATGCATACATATATTCAATTTGTCAAGTATTTAACATAATTAACATGTAGTGGACTTCCTGCCATCTAGGGGAGGGGTGGGGATTAGGGGCGGGAAATTTGTAATGGAAAGCTTTGTAAGGGTCAGTGTTGAAAATTACCCATACATATGTTTTGCAAATAAAAAGCTTTAATAAAAAAAAATAAAAATATAAGTGAATGTTGAAAACTATCTTTAATGTAATTGGAAAAAATAAAATACTACCAAGTGTGTGTGGGGGGATTAAAACCAGGAAGGACAAAAAGTAAATGGAGGAAGTAAATTGGAATTGGAAGAGATCTGAGGCATGGAAAAAAATTATGAGGTCATTCCAAGAGGCTAGGCAAAAAGTGAGTTATACTGATTGAAAATGGAAGTTTTGAGAAGAGAGAAGAGAGTCAGAGCCGAGAGATGTAGTCCAAGTATATTCAAAGAAATTGAAGGGAACATAGTCAATTAATGGGATTATGATAGGCTTTCTTATAAGAGGTAGTACCTGAATTGAGTTTTTATTTATTTATTTTTATTAAAGGTTTTTATTTACAAAACATATGTGGATAATTTTTCAATAATGACCCTTACAAAGCCTTCTATTCCAAATTGTTCTCTTCTCCCCACCCCTTCTCTTAGATGGCAGGTAGTCTAATACAATAATAACACATATATATTAAAATATATGATAAATTGAATATACGTATACATATTTATAGTTATCTTGCTGTACAAGAAAAATCGGATCTACAAGAAAAAAACCTGAGAAAGAAAACAAAATTCAAACAAACATCAACAGAAAGCGTGAAAATGTTATGTTGTGGTCCACACTCAGACCCTACAGGGCTCTCCCTGGGTGTGTATGTCTTTCTTCATCACTAAACAATTGGAAATGGTCTGACACATCTCATTGTTGAAGGGAACCATGTCCATCAGAATTGATCATCATATAGTTTTGTTGTTGCCGTGTATCTCCTGGTTCTGCTCATTTCACTTAGTATCAGTTCATGCAAGTCTCTCCAGGCTTCTCTGAAATCATCCTGCTGGTCGTTTCTTACAGAACAATAATATTCCATGACATTGCATTGAGTCTTGAAGGAAGCTAAAGATTACAAAAGGTTGAAATGAGGGAATACATTGTAGGCACAGGGGACAATCTATACTTACACATTGAGATGGAAAATGGAATTCTTTAAATGGACACTATCAAGTAAGCAAGTTTGGCTGGAACTTTTTCCAGGAATTTAGCATTGAAGTGAGGGAAAAATTTAATTTGATAGGTAAAGGTCATGAAAGAGGTCAAGTAGAAATTTTTCAAAGATGGGGTAGATTAAAGCAGTTTATAGAGAAGAATCTAATAGATAGAGAGAAAGGAGAGAAATGAATCACAGGAATTGAGGCAGTAAATTTGCTAGTCATTGGACTGGGATCCAATCTGGCTTTTTAGTTGGTGATGGATGTCAAGAAGGTCATGTAGTAAAAGCATTTATTTCACATCAACATTGTGTGGTAAGTAGTATAAAGAATGCTCTTTAAAGTGCAAGCTACCATACCATCATAATTATTTTTCCCCAGGGTCCAATCACCACAGTATATTAACACTTGAACAGATTTGTTTTTCCTCAGGAATCAGCATAAGCAGGAGAGGATGCCTTAGAAGGGCAATAGAGTTAGTTTAGAAAGCAGATGATATTTTGTAATATATCAAACAGGAGCTCATTCATTCTGTTTAAAGAAGAATCCATTATTTCCAATTTCACTTTTGTGGAGCACTTTTTCCTTACCTGGAATCTAAATTTACATCTTTACAAAATTTACCCTTTATTCCTAATTCTTTCTGGAGCCAAGCAGAACAAGCCCTATCCCTCTTCTAAGTGATAGTTCTTTAAAAACTTGAAGAAAACTACTATAGCTTTCTTAAATCTCTTAGGGAGAAGTTTGATACTCTATTGTCCATCCCTTCAACCAGAGGCTGTCAGAGGTGGTGTCAAGGCTTTACTTAGCCACATGGTGATGAGATTAGAACTGAGTTTACTCTGGCAGAGATATTTCCCTGTTGTAGAATTGAAAGCAGGCAGAGTAGCAAATGCAGAGTGGAATGCTCTAGGTTTTTCTGCTTTTGTTTTCATTGTTTCCTTTACCTGGAATCTTTTCCAATTATCTTTTTGTCTGTTGAATTCCTATCCAAACCAGTTTAATTTTCACCTCCATAAAGACTTTCTTGGTTCCCTCAATTAATGTGGTTTTGTGAGGGATTTTGGTACCTTTAACCCCCCAAACTTCTTTATTTTGCCCCTGTCTAATGTATTTACTATCCATATTTTGCATTTTAATTATCTGTGTGTTGATCATGTCCGTTGATTAAACTATAAACTTCAAGAAATAAGGATGTCACATAATCTCTGCCAGCGTCTAGCCCATTATCTATGCTTACATAGGTATTTAGTGTTCTTTGAATTAAATTATAAATCTATGATGAACATTTTGGTAATATTTATTAAAAGTATATTAAAACATCACAAAACTAAAGAATATTTATCTGTCAACTTGTTAGTGGAGGGCAAGTCTAAACTCTGATAAAAGGCAAAGGCTGCATTTATTTAGACTATTCAGTTCTTCTAGGGAATATCTAGCATATTATAAAGTACTGTGCATAGAAATTTAGGAATTAAGTCAAGGTTAAATCCTTTGCATAATTTATTTGTGCTTTTCTTTCTTTTTTTTATGGTGAAAGTGAGAAGTGACTGAGAAAGTCTCTTTTAGTATTATACTAATTTTAAAAGTCAGTAGGGCAGGGGATATCAACATTTTTATATTATGAATCTTTTTGATTGAAAGTGAAGCTTTCAGAATTGTTTTTAAATAACTTAAGGAAATACTAAATTTCAGTTAGAGTTTAGTGAAAATAAGTATATTTATTTCCCCCTCCTCTTCTTCTTCCCCCCCTCCCCCGGTTCAAGCTCGGGTCTGTGGACTCCAGGTTAAGCACCTCTGTAATAGCACAGAGTCTGGGCATCATACAGGTGATCAAACATCCCACCTCTCATCCTACTTGAGAATCTTATATTCCCCTAGTACTACACCCACGCACATACCACCCCCACCCAGCTGCCTCCGCCCCCTAGAGGGCGGGACATATGGTGAAAGGGGGCGGGCAAACCCCACTCCGCGTGCACCTGCGCTCCCACTTTCTCGGGTGAGTTGGGGGGAGGGAAGGAACATGATGACCTTTGGCCAATGGGATGCAAACTAGGAGGGATATGGGGAAGGAATGTGGCTAAATGTCGGGGGATAGGGGAGGAAAGGAATGGTCATTGGAAAGGGAAATTGTGTTTTTGGTATGGGGTTTTGTCTGGGGGGGCTCCCGGGGCCCTTGCGCTGGGGGGACTTAGGGCAGTGCGAGGCCTCGGGCTCCGCCCACAACGCCCCAAACGCCCCGGCTGGGCCTCGGAGACTGGGAGGATGTGTGTGTGGGGGGGGGCGATGGGAGACCCGGGAGGTAGTGGAGGGAGGAGGGGGAGAGGTCTCGCGAGATCCCGCGGCGGCGGCGACGGCGTCGGCCGGGGGTGGCCGGGGAGGTGAGTTGGAGGCAGCTGTGGCGGTGGCGGTGGCAGCGGCGGCTAAAGACTGGGGAGGGGGCGGGCAATGCGGTACGGGAAGTGTTAGTAGGTTCTCACTGCGCTTGGTCTAGGCGGCACGGAGGGGTGAAGGCGTGGGCCTGGGGGAGGGGAACAATCACCCCGTTTTCCTCGTGGCGGTGCCGCCCTCCACCCCCACTCGAGTCCCCTCCTTCCTTTCCTATTTTCCTCAGCGCCCCCGAGCCCCTTGGCGGGTCTGTGGGACCCTGAGGTGGGCGCGCTGACCCCCAGCCCCTCTTTTCTTTCCTGCACCCCGCTCCCAAGGGACTGGGCCGCCCCCGTGGGCCCCTTCGCTTGCCCCTCCCTCTCCGTGCCCCGGTGCTGCCGATACCCTGTCTGTGTGTGTATGTGGGGGAGAGCTTCCCGAGACGAGACGCCCCCTCCCCAGTCATTCCATCTTATTTAGATAAGAATCAAACTTTTCTGCTAAATGACCCAATACGGCCGTAATATTGTAGAATTGGAATTGGATGTGTGATTTCACTCGCACAGGGGACTCCTTAGTGAGGAAACTCCCTCTACCAGCGCAGGTTCTCACCTTCTCTGCAACATGTATGTCATTTATGTGTATGTATATCTGCATTTGCAAATATATGCTTATAAGTATACAAATTCCTGTTATTCTATGTAGATACTCGTAGGAAGTTGGCAAGTCACATAGTATGTTTTTGAAGTGGGAGTTAAACCTAGGTCTTCCTGGCTCCAAGGCCATCCTGGATCAACCACTATTTTTGTCATTATTTTTAAATTTATGGACGTTTCTCGGTCATTTCATCTACTACGCTACTGAGAATTGACTAGGCAGGCACAGTTGCACAGAATTATCCCCGAGTTTTTTGCTCCTAGATAGTTGCCTTTCTCATTAAGCAACCAGAGTCGAGCAACTTAGTTATCTGATCTGGGTTTTTTTTAAATCCACCCAAAACTATGGCAATGTTGGCATCCCTTTCCTTTTTTTTTTCCTCCATGAAAATGAAAAGTGCATACATACTGGAGAATTTGGTACTTGCAGGGGACTGTTCTCGATTTCAGCGACTGCAACGTGGAGGAAAGGGATCTATAAAGTGGAATTCTACAGAACATCCTAGCAAATGAATTGGAAAAATTCCCAGTTTATTTCAGATCTTTTGAATAATCTCTCAATTTTATGTTACCTTTTTTGTTAGGAATTAATAAGAGAATTGGTTTAAAAAAAAAACACTCTTAAGAATGCCAGCTCAGAAATGAAAAGTTTCACAAATATTCAAAAATTGTTTATAGATTCCTTTTCTGTTGCCTCCTTAAAGCAGACTTGGGAAAGGCCCATCTTCCAACATAGGCAAAATGGTTTCTACCATAGACAATGCAAAGTTGTCTCATGTAGCATTTGGCTTATTGCAAACTCCATTGTGATTGGAGATAGAGCAAAGAAAGAACCAGAACACAAAATTTTAATTGTCCTGTTAAAATAAAAATTTATTCATTTACTTATTTTAAAATTATCGTAATGAATTCAATAACTTAAAATTTTTATACCTTTCCTGCCTTTTCTGAAAAGGGAAAATTTTAAAAAAGGTATAATTAAATTCATATGGTGATGGTGGTATTTATACAATTTAAATATTTACATCTAAATGTGAAAGTTTCCTTTTTTGAAACTGAGAAAAAGTTGCTACTTGCTTGTAGATATTTGCTTATTGTTCATTGGCTTGATACTTTTTGTATCTATGGTGTTGCAAATATAGATATTTTAAAGGGTGTATAGTTAAATTGAGTACTTTTGAGTTGGAAAGTAATTGAGGTTGAGAGCAATTTATTTCCATTACTTGTAGCTAGCCAGTACCATTCAGTTACAGGAAGGGAGGGCAGGAGGGTATCATTACTTCTTCTACTTATGCCAGTTTCAACATTAATCAAATGATAATTTTGTGAACATAATCACAGCACTGTATGCTGTGGATAGGAATAGGACAGACAACAAATGGGAAATTTGTGGCTAACTTTCATAGTGATCATTCTATGTAGTATAAAAAAATTTCAGTGAGAATATCCACGTATACAGAAGAGAAACTGCCCAAAACACATTTGCTTTATGTAGATATATAATTGCAATCTGTGGCACCTGAAATTGATCTCAATGTTTTGAAGATTGCTTGTAGTGTTTTTCCTCTCTTATATCTATTAAGCAGTTGTTTTCAATATTTGTAGATGTATGAATCATTTTGGAAAACGTTCAGAAGGAAATAAAATACTTAGTAACTTCTTGGAAAAAACGTGTGGCTAATATGTTTTGAGGTAAAATTAATAAATCATGTAGATAAGAGGCTTAATTTTTTTTCATTTTCAAAAATCCAAAGACTTCTAGGACATCAACAAATGTGCATATTCTTAGAGGATCAGATCCTTATCATGTATGGATTACTTTCAAAACTTGTGTTAAGCAATTAACTAGTCCTTTCTTTTTCTTTTTGCTTTTTAAATGAAAATCATAGGTCATTGATTTAGAGCTAGAAGGAACCTTAAAGATCACCTCCTTGGACCTCATTTGCAGATGAGGAAATTTAGGCCTAGAAAAATTTGGTGTTTTGCCCAAAGGCTTAGAAGGAATAAATGACCAAGCCAAAAATTAACCTAATTCTTCTAATGCTCTTTCCAATGCACTAAGAACTAGGTGTTTAGTTTTTAATCTGTTTGAAGTACATAATCCACAGGAGATTTTGTGGTCTTTTTTTTAGTCAGCAAGCCTGTTGAGGTGCTTCAGCTTCTGGTTTCATTTTTATTCAAGTTTTGCTTATAAATAATTTTAATGAAGTTTATATGTACCCTAAATCCAAATTACTAGATATTCCTTTATTTAATGTTATGTCTTTTAATAGTCTCTCTTTGCTAAACAATATAAATTTTGGCCCTTCCTCCTCTCCCTACCAAAAAACAAACCCACCAACAATAAAAGATACATATTAATAAAAGGAAAGAAAGTACATGAAATGATAGAATTTAAGAACTGAAAGGGACCTTGAAGATCATCTAGTTGAAGTCCTATCTTATATAGATGATAGAGATTAAGGACCAGATATGTGATACTGTAAATGAGATTCTAAGGAGGTTATCAGTTATAATACCAAATAAAATTCTTGCCATACAGGCTAATGTAGAAATTCAAAAGGAAAATTTACTTAACCATATTCCCAGCTTTTGCCTTTTCATATCTATCACAGTCTATAGCTTTACATTTTACTGAATTAGAATCTTTAGTTAGTCTGCATGACTTTTCCTAGATGGCATTCTGTTCTTTTACATCCACAAAATGAATCAATCACTAAGCATTTATTAAGTACTTACCTGTACTTGGCACTTTACTGGAGACATGAAAACAAATAAATGTATGTATAATTTGTAAATACAAAGATATATACAAAATATATACACTGATTTTGGAGCAAGGAGAGATGCTAGTAAGTGGAGGATTTGGGAAAAAATTCACATAAAAGGTATTGTCTGAGCTGAGTTTTTAAGAAAACTGGAGAAGTGAGATGGGATTGTGATCTAGTCTTCAGGGGTTGCCAGTATAAAGGCTAAAAAATGGAATGTCTTGTATGAAGAGCAACAAGATCGTAAAGTTGTGTGAAGGGGAATATCATATAGTGAGATTGGAAAGATTGGTTGGAGATGGATTGTTAAGGGCAATTAATGCCAACAGGAATTTGTATTTGGTCCTAGATATAATAGAGAATAACTGGAATTTGAGAAGTCACTTTGTTTTTATGTGAAATTCAGATAATAGAACTTGTCACATAGCTTTCTTAAAAGTATAGTAAGAGATAGAAATTATTATAGTAAGAGGTAGAAATTTTAGACTGATCTGGCAGTCTAAAAATACCAACACACCATTGTTATGATTTCTTTATTCATAGGAATCATTAAACATTTATCAAGCACCTACTTTATACTGGACACTGCACAGATAAAGCAGCTATAGTACTTAACTTCTGTGGTGCATACTTGCTTCAGAGAAGTCCCTGACATGTTTAAAATTGCTTTTCAAGACAAGTCTAGCAGCTATTGTAAGGCCTAGGATCTTTTAAGGTTTGTTAAGAAGCTCTCTAAATTTGTCTTTTTGAATTGTCATGTTTTCCAGAAACACTAGATCCAGAGAAAGTATTGCAGGAGTCCTTGAATGTATCAAGAACAAAGCTCCCCCCCTCACCTCCACCCCACTCCCCACTGACATATTTAATGTTTGTACCCCAAGCTAGATTCTCTCTATATCCTTAGACAAAGACATTCATCAGTCAAGACTTGGTGCCCTTTGCAAATAAGTGGACTCTCCTATTTTCATAGTCTTGCAATTCCCTGATAAAAGAACTGGACTTGCTGTTTCCTTGTTCCTTCCAGTTGGGAGTGGTTTTGTCCTTTTCTTTGCCTTTATTGAACAAGTCTCCTCTCCTGCCACACCTCTTCTTGTTTTCTCCTCCTTTTGTGTACTATCATAAATATGAAAACTTCTGTAAGGCCTGTGAACTCTTTGGATTCCATATGCATGTTCGTTTCTTGTGCAATAAACTTGGTTTTCACATACATTTTGTGATGTGGTGATTGCCCGTTGACAGATTTCATTAATTCAAGGAATTCCCCATGAGAAAACTTGTCTCCTAAAGCAGGTTCTTGGCAATTTACAGTCTTAAGAGTCCCAGAATAATGAGAAATTAAGTGCCTTGTCTAAGGTCCAAGAGTATAGACTAGACTTGAAATCAGGCCTTCCTGGCTTCAAGACCAATTTTGTCTCGGCTATGCCTTGATACTAGTTCTATATTCAAAAAATTATATTTATGATTTTTCTCTATAGAACATAGAATCATAGCATTTTAGAGCTGAAAGAGACTTAAGTTACTTAGTCTAATTCCTTCACTTTACAGAGGAAGAATTTTGCCAGCTAATGGCTCCTCATTACCACTCCTAGAATATAATTATACTTATATATTTATAGATAGATAAATTGATTACCAGTGGAGATGATCATCTATAAATAAGAGTTTTTGAAAAGTCACAATTATGAGAATGAGAATTTCTGTGAAGTAGATTAGTTGTCGGGTCAAAATTTCACTTTAGAGGTCATACCTACCTTTTATGTTTTAACTAGTCTCCCATTGTATCCAGGACCATCTCTAGTCTCCCTGATCTATATCTGGCCACTGGACCCAGATGGCTATAGAGGGAAAAGTGAAGGCGATCTTGCAAAGTCCTGCCTCATTTAAATCCATTTCACTTTCATATCATGGCATCACCTCCCTAAAGTCTTGGTCTTCTTTGAGAATGAAGGATAAATAACAACAGAGTTTAATGTTTTAACTAGTATTGCTTTTTATGTGTCTTATGTGTGTGCTTAAAGAATAATTGTGTTGCTTTGTAAACTTTTGAGCATGTAAATGGCAAAATGGCTTTGAAAAATACTTTTGCTTTGAGCTTCTTTCAGTTACACTAATATTGAAAAATGAGTAGTAAAGCTGTTTCTTACATTAAAATAGACTTTGCAAATCTTAATTTGCATTCTTTTTATGAGGATTCTTACTTTTTTCAGGTTCATAATAGATGTGCTAAGGAGAATGTAACAAGAAAAACTTTAAGTAATTGTATTCAGGTGAGTTAAATAGTTTTAAAATAAGTATTAAAAATGAATGAAATTTCATATTTTTTATTCTCTTTTTTGACCTAGTTTTCCTCAGCCTCTGTATATGAGGGGCCACAAGATTTATGTCTTAAGTATTGGTTTTAACATTAAAAGAGTGATCCTAAAGAATTGGTGGTGTTGGGTGATAGTGCCAGTAAAACTATGTCAGTGAAAAAAGCTGGCTTTCATATTTCATATTATCTTCACTTAATATTTAGATATGCTATAATGCCAAAATATAAACCCAAGACTTTAGAAATCCATTCAGTTCTTTGGTAATTTTTCCCTGTATGATTTACTTCTGATAGAGTTAGAACATGGGCCAAATAGAATATTCTTCCTTCAGAATTACTTTTAAGTGGTCAGCATTCTAGCTAAGAGAGAATATTAATTTTCAGAGAACATTTTAATTTGTATACTTTTTGCATATAAATATTACTTTATTGAAAACATACTTATGATTCTCATTTGACAAGACTTATCCTAATTATTTTCGTGTGAAACTCTTTATTACATATTCTTTTTGTTTTGTTTTGTTTTTCCAGAAAGTTGAGTTCTTGATTATAAATGCATTGATTGCTCATTAAGTACTTGGTTTGTTTCATCTCTTTTTGAAATTTTAGTGGTCTTTTGTTTTTGTATCCCACTAATTTCTGAATAGACCTCTTCCACAAAAAGTGAACCTTCAGTTGTTTAAAAAAAAGAAAAAGTAGTTCAACAAAGCTACCTTCACATCAATGATATCTGATTGGATATGCAGTAACCTGTACCCATTGCTCCCACACCTTAACTATGAAAAAAGTTGTTGCTTTTATTTTAAATAGTTAGTTGTGATTGTGTTGCATTTATAAATTTTATGAACTATTTATTCACTAACCTGAGCCAGAGTCCTCTAAAATATTCAAATTCTAGAACCAGTCTTGCAGATAGCACTGATTTTACAGTATCACATAAGTATGAGATTTACAAGGATGTTATGGATATTCTAAAACTTTTATATTGAAAAAGCTTTGTGGTTCATTTAAGCTCATGTATGAAAGGTTTTTTTTTTTTTTACAAGGATTGTATTTTTTACTATTTATTGATATTTTCATGTACCATTATATGCTTTTACTGATGTTTTTGTGCAGTTATCTAATAAACTTCTCATTTTGTTATTTAAAACATTTACAAACCACCTTTTGCATAGATTTTATTTTGCTGTAAGTCAAAATATTTCTTGTCTATGCACAGAGCTTTAATTTGGATACTATTTTATATAGTTGTCATCTTTGTCACCTTACCCTAAACCTAAATGGGTTTCTGTTATAATTGTGTATAATTGTTATAATTGTAGTAAAATGTGATTGTCTTCCAGATTATCCCTTAATGTCTTTTTATAAAAATGAGAAATTATTATGACATTTTAATTTGAAGAAAAAAACTTAAGTGATAAGATCTTTAAGAAATTCTAACGAGTTTGTTTTTATAATTATGCTGACTTTTTTCTCTTTAGCAATTTTTCTTTTTATAATATTGCTATCAATTTGGGCTATAGCATTTTTGTCCAAAATTGTATATATTTTTGTTGTTGTTGCTGTTGCTGTTGTTGTTTGTTTTGTTTTGGTTTGGTTTTTTTTTTATTTTGCTGAGGCAATTGAGGTTAAGTGGCTTGCCCAGGGTCACATAGCTAAGCAGTGTTAAGTGTCTGAGGACCCATTTGAACTTGGGTCCTCCTGACTTCAGGGCTGGTGCTCTATCCACTGTGCCACCTAGCTGCCCCTAAATATGTTTTTAATGTACTTTTATGAAAGGAAAAAAGTGAGTATCCAAGTTATTCAAGATACTGTGTTATTTCATAAGTATAATCATTAATATGAAGAAATCACAATGTTCATCATCCTATATTCACCTTTGGGATTTTTTAAAAAATCAGGGCCAATTTGAATCTTAAGTATATATGGGAAAATATGATTTTAGGTTATATGGAAAAAACTTATCCAAAAAAATTTATGGTTTAAATTTTAGCAATATGCTATAAGGATAAAAAGGTGAGCAAAGAATTGCCAGCATCCTAGATGAATGTTACAAATGTGTGCCCTGTATCCTGCCAGTTAAAATTTTCTGGCTCTTGAAGCCAGGTATTTACAGCCAAAATAAGCAGAGGATGGAACAATTTATCTGGCTTTTTTAAAGCAGCATAGTCTTCTCTTATTTTGGCCATTTAAACTTGAATTTGGAAGCATAAACTAGAATTACTTCTAATTAGTATATAATTGCCTTAAGAATAACTCAAATACTGAAATATTTTGTTCTGTTTAGTAGATTGAACATTTTGCTAAAATCTCTTTTCTTGAAGAAGTACAAAGGTAAATTTTACTCTAACCTATTAGTAATTTTTCCTATTTTCAATTAATAAGAGTATAAGTTAATGAGGATTTTCTGTTTTTAATCTATACAAGGGCAGCTAGATTGTAAAATGGATAGAGTATAGGGCTTGAATTCCCAATCTATAGCAAATTGCCTACCTTCTCAAGGAGGGGGGTAGGGAAGCAAGGAAGAGAATTTGGAATTCAGAATTTTAAATTGTTAAAATTTGCTTTTCATATAATTGAGAAGAAAAATTTTTAAAGGACCAAAAATGAGGGTTTTCTATTTTTATATATTTATATTTACTGGACTGTTTATATGTGATACAATTCTAACAATATTGTGCCAAAATATGTCTTTCATTTATTTTTACAAATGTTTTATTGATGTTCTTTTTAAAATCCATAACTGTAATTTCTTAATCATCTTCTCTAGGCCATTTCAGCCCTAGTCCGTAATAAATATTGAGCAAAAGAGATTGATACATTGGCAATGTCTCTAAATATTATACTAACATACTTATTTTACGTTTCATTGTCCCCCATTGTTTTGTCACTAAGAATGAGGCAACCTTTTCCATTATGTCCTCTATAGTCATGTTTGGTTAATGCATGCTTCAGAATTCTGAAGTTCCTTAGTACTCTTTTAGTCATGGCATAAATTATTCTTAATACTGTGTATCAGTTCATATAAATCTTCCCATGTTTCTCTGAATTCTTTGTATTTGGTATTGGTGATAATCTGCACTTTTTTCAACCATTCTCATTTAATGGGTACCTACATACTTTTGTTCCAGTTCTACTGCCATTATAAAAAGTACTGTTAACAAGTTTTTTTTTGGTGTATTTTGAGGCATTTCCCTCTCTGATTTCATTAAGGTATTTTTGCCTTGTAGTGGTGTCACTAGGTTACAATATATACAGCTTGGTAATTTTTAGTCTAATTACAAATCACATGTGCATTAATAGTTCATTTGTGTGTTTTGCAGTTTTGCTCTTATCATTTTTGCCATTTTTATCAGTATAATGAATTTGAACTGATACATGTTTTTCAGAATCTCCAAAGCCTTGAGTTCTTAATTTTCATTTTCAGCATTATTTTCACAGATGCTGTATATGTAGAAATAAAGCATGTATTAAGAACTATGCGCAAAATACTGAATATACAAATTTGAACAAGACAATCCCTTTGTTAATTAATTTATATTCTAATAGCAAAAGACCACATATAATGGGGAGAGCTAGATGGGTTAAATACTCAGCCACTTTATGTGGAATTTGCTGAGGCAATTGGGGTTAAGTGACTTGCCCAGGATCACACAGCTAGGAAATGTTAAGTGTCTGAGACCAGATTTGAACTCAGGTCCTCCTGACTTCAGGGCTGGTTTTCTAACCACTACACCATCTAGCTGCCCCTGAAAGTATCCTTTTTTTAAAAAAAAAATAATAGCCTTTTATTTTCAAAATACATGCAAAGATAATTTTCATCATTCACCCTTGCAAAACTTGCTTTCCAAATTTTTTCTTCCTCCCTTCCCCTCACCTCTTCTAGACAGCAAGTAATCCAATATATGTTAAACATGTGCGTTTCTTCTATACATATTTCCACAATTATGCTGTACAAGAAAAATCAATTCAGAAAGGGAAAAAATAAGAAAGAAAACAAAAAGCAATCAAAATACCAACAAAAAAAGTTGAAAATACTATATTGTGATCCACATTCAGTCCCCACAGTCCTCCTTCTGGATGCAGATGGTTCTCTCCATCATAAGTCTTTTGGAATTGACGTGAAAGTCCATCAGAGTTGATCATCACAAAATCTTCTTGTTGCTGTGAACAATGTTCTGTTGGCTCTACTCACTGCACTTAGCATTAGTTCATATAAGTCTCTCCAGACCTCTCTGAAATCATCCTGCTGATCATTCCTTATAGAACAATAATATTCCATAACATTCACATACCATAACTTATTCAGCCATCCCCCAACTGTTTCTAGTTTCTTGCCACTACAAAAAGGACTGCTAGAAAGAAACATTTTTGCACATGTGGGTCCTTTTTCCTTTTTTTTATAATCTCTTTGGGATACAGGGCCAGTAGAGACGCTGCTGCATCAAAAGGTATGCGTAGTTTGATAGCCATTTGGGCACAGTTCCAAATTGCTCTCCAGAATGGTTGGATAAGTTCATAACCTTACCAACAGTGCATTAGTGTCCCAGTTTTCCCACATCTCTTCCTACGTTTATCATTATCTTTTTATGCCATCTTAGTCAATCTGAGAGGTGTGTAGTAGTATCTCAATGTTGTCTTAGTTTATATTTCTCTGATCAGTAGCAATTTAGAGCAGTTTTTTTCACTTGACTAATAATTCATTTATCAATTGGAAAATGGCTTGTATTCTTATAAATTTGAGTTAAATCTCTACATATTTTAGAAATGAGGTCTTTATCAGAACTTTTGAATATAAATTTTTTTCCCCCAGTTTTCTACTTCCCTTCTAATCTTTACTGCATCAGTTTTGTTTGTATAAAACTTTTAAATTTAATATAATGAAAATTTTCTATTTTGCAGTTCATACCGCACTCTAGTTCTTCTTTGGTCACAAATTCCTTCCTTTTCCACAGATCTGAGAGATAGACCCTACTTTGTTCCTCTTTTGCCTATAGTATTATTCCATGTCTAAACCATGAATCCATTTTGACTTTATATTGGTATAGGGTGTTACATGTTGATGAGTGACTTACTATTTTCCAATTTTTTCAGCAATTATTGTGAAATAGTAAGTTCTTATCCTAGAAGCTGGGGTCTTTGAGTTTATCAAATACTAGATTATTATAGTGATTGACTATTCTATCTTGTGAACCTAACATATTCCGCTGATCAACTATTTTATTACTTAACCAGTACCAAAAGGTTTTGATGATCGCTGTTTTATAATATAGTTTTTGGTCTGATTCAGTGAGGCCACCTTCATTTGCATTTGTTTTTATTAATTCCCTTGAAATTTTTTATCTTTTGTTCTTCCAGATGAACTTTGTTATTATTTTTTCCAGGTCTGTAAAGTAATTTCTTTTTTTTTTCCCTGTTTTTTCCCCCTGAGGCAATTGAGGTTAAGTGACTTGCCCAGGGTCACACAGCGAGGAAGTATTCAGTGTCTGAGGATAGATTTGAACTCAGGTCCTCCTGACTTCAGGACTGGTGCTCTATCCACTACGCCACCTAGCGGCCCCTGTAAAGTAATTTCTTGACAGTTTGATTGGTATAGCACTGAATAAGTAGACTAATTTAGGTAGATTTTTATTATATTAGCTTAACCTACTCATGAACTCTTGATATTCTTCCAATTGTTTATATTTGACTTTTTGTGGAAAATGTTTCATAATTATGTTCATATAGTTACTGACTTTGTCTTGGCAGGGAGTCTCCCAAATATTTAATATTATTTGCAGTTATTTAAAATGGAATTTCTTTTTGTATCTTATAGTTTGATTTTGTTGGTAACATGTAGAAATACTGATGATTTATGTGGATTTATTTTGTATCCTACAACTTTACTAAAGTTATTAATTGTTTTAATTAACCATTGTTAATGGTTTTTTTAGTTGATCCTCTAGGATTTTCTAAGTATACTATCATATTATTTGCAAAGAATGATTATTGGGTTTCCTCATTACTTACTCTAATTCCTTTAATTTCTTTTTCTTCTCTTATTGCTAAAGTCAACATTTCTAATACAATATTGAAGAGTAATAATGATGGTGGGCAAACTTGTTTCACTCTGATCTTACTGGGAATGCTTCTAGTTTATCCCCATTACATATGATGCTTATTGATGGTTTTAGATAGATGCTACTGATCATTTTAAAGAAAACTCTATTCCCATGTTCTCTAGTGTTTTTAATAGGAATGGGTGTTGGATTTTACGAATGCTTTTTCTGCATTTGTTGAGATAATCATGGTTTCTCTAAGTTTGGTTATTGACATAGTCAATTATACTGATAGTTTTCCTAATATCGAACCAACCTTGCATTCCTGATATAAAGCCTATTTGATCATGATGTATTATCCCTGGTAATAACTTGCTGTAGTCTATTTGCTAATGTTTAAAGATTTTTGCATCAATATTTATTAGGAGAATTGGACTATAATTTTCTTTCTCTGTTTTGATCCTACCTGGTTTAAATATTAGCACCATATCTGTGTCATAAAAGGAATTTGGTAGGATTTCTCCTTTCCCTATTTTTCTAAATAATTTGTATAGTATTGAAATTAATTGTTCTTTAAGTATTTGATAGAATTCATTTGAAAATCCATCTGGCCCTGGAGATTTTTTTTAATGGAGTTGATTAATAGTTTGTTCAATTTCTTTTTATTTAAGTAATTTATTTCCTTTTCTGTTAATCTGGGCAATCTATATTTTTGTAAATATTCATTCATTTCACTTAGATTATCAGATTTATTGGCATACAATTGGGCAAAATAGCACCTAATTATTCCTCTAATTTCTTCTTCATTGGTTCACCCTTTTTATTTTTTGATCGTTTGATACTAACAGTTTGATTTTCTTCTTTTTCTAATCAAATTAAAGGTTTATATATTTTGTTCACTTTTTTCATAAAACTAAGTCTTAGTTTTGTGTATTAGTTAAATAGTTTTCTTTCAAATTTTACCAATCTTTCCTTTGATTTTCAGAATTTCAAATTTTGTATTTAATTGGGGATTTTTAATCTGTTCTTATTCTACCTTATTTAGTAGCATGCAAATTTCACTGATCTTTTTCTTTATTTTATTCAAGTAAGCATCTAAAGATATAAAATTTCCTCTGAGACTTGCTTTGGCTGTATCCCATACAGCTTAGTATGTTGTCTCATTATTGTCATTCTCTTGGATGAAATTTTCATTTATGTCTTATGATTTGTTATTTTACCCACTCTTTTTTATTTTTTATTTTTTGCTTTTTGCTGAGGCAATTGAGGTTAAGTGACTTGCCCAGGGTCACACAGCTGAGTAATGTTAAGTGTCTGAGACCAAATTTGAACTCAGGTCCTCCTGACTTCAGGGCTGGTCCTCTATCCACTGTGCCACCTAGCTGCCCCTCCCTACTCATTCTTTAGATTATTTAGTTTCTAGTTAATTTTTGATCTCTTTTTCCCTAGCCCTTTGTTACATGTAATTTTTATTGCATCGTGATATGAAAAAGATGTATTTACTATATCTGCCTTTCTGCAATTGAGTTTGAGGTTTTTATACCTTAAATATATGGTCAATTTTTGTATAGGTTCCATGTATCACTGAGAAGAAAGTATATTCCTTTCTGTCCCCATTCAATTAACCTGCATTAATAGAAGCTATTTTTTAAAAAGATAGCTTATTTGGATAAGTTGATGGAGAATAACCACCATGATCACCTAGCTCTACCACCATGGTCACCTAGATCTACAGTCTACCCATGTCTTACTTATATCTCACATTATAAGATCACTACTATTATTACTCAAAATTATTTAAAAATGAATTCACACAGTTTCCATGTCCAAAAATGTGTGACTATGTGCCTTGTATGTATTAGCTCTAATAAACTGCTTCATTATTGGTCCTCTGTAGACACCATTGAATATTTACATTGTTCAGCATTCTTATGTTATATATCTCTGTCATATGTCTTGCTCAACTTTCTTATTTATGTCTTATCTTTCAAAGTTGTTTTTCTTTACTCTGTTGCTGTTCTTATATAAATTGTTGTACCCTGGATGTGCAGCATTCTCAGAAACTGTCTTATTTCTTATGATGTATTAATGTTCCTTTATGTTCATATGCCACAAATTATTGCCATTCTCCATTTGTTTGAGACAATCTAAGACACCCCCTTAAATTTTAGTTATTTTCTTCCACCTGTTTTTAATTCATTCAGGATTAAGAATATGGAGGGGTGTTTTTGTTATTTTTTTTTTGCTTATGATTATTCCTCTTTAGTATTACCCTTTCTTTTAACTCTACTTACCTATCCCCACCTCTTTCTCTATTGAACTTAATGTATTTCTATAATAAATTGTACATTCAGCACCATCTGCCCATTTCAGATAAGAGTTAAGTTCATAAGTTCACTTTCCTTATACATTTCTCCACATTTGTGTATATATATATTTATATTTTTATTACAGCTTTTTATTTACAGAACATTTGCATGGCTAATTTTTCAACATTGACCCTTGCAAAACTTTCTGTTCCAAATTTTTTTCCTTCTCCCCACCCCCTCTCCTAGATGGCATCTATAAATGTTTTATATAAATAAATAACTTATACATGTTAACATATAACATGTTAAATATATGTTAAATCCAATATATGTGTACATATTTATGCAGTTATTGCTGTATAAAGAAAATTGCATCTAGAAAGAAAAAAAAACCTGAGAAGGAAAACAAAAAGCAAATAAACATCAACAGAAAGCATTTAAATGCTATGTTGTGGTCCACCCTCAGATCCCATAGGCCTCTCCCTGGGTGTATATGGCTTTCTTCATCACTGAACAATTGGAACTGGTTTGAAACATCTCATTATTGAAGAGAGCCATGTCCATCAGAATTGATCATCATATAGTCTTGTTGTGGCCATGTATGATGATCTCCTGGTTCTGCTCATTTCACTTAGCATCAGTTCATATAAATCCAGGTCTCTCTGAAATCATTCTGTTGATTGTTTCTTCCAGAGCAATAATAACATTCATATACCATAATTTATTCAGCCATTCTCTAACTGATGGGCATTCACTCTGTTTCCAGTTTCTTGCCACTATGAAAAGGGCTGCCACAAACATTTTTGCCCATATGGGTCCCTTTCCCTCCTTTAAGATCTCTTTGGGATATAAGCCCAGTAGTGACACTGCTTGGTCAAAGGGTATGCACAGCTTGATAACTTTTTAAGCATAGTTCCAAATTGCTCTCCAGAATGGTTTCATCTGTTCACAGTTCTACCAACAATGTATCAGTGTCCCAGTTTTCCCACATCCCCTCCAACATTCATCATTATCTTTTCCTGTCATCTTAGCCAATCTGACAGGTGTGTAGTGATATTTTAGAGTTGTCTTAATTTACGTTCTCTCTTCAATAATGATTTGGAGCAGCTTTTCATACGACTACAAATAGTTTCAATTTTTTCATCTAAAAATTGTCTGACCATTTATCTTTGACCATTTATCAATTGGAAAATGGCTTGAATTCTTATAAATTTGAGTCAATTTTCTATATATTTTAGAAATGAAGCTTTTATCAGAACCTTTGAATGTAAAAATGTTTTCCCAGTTTATTGCTTCCTTCTAATCTTTTCTACTTTAGTTTTGTTTGTACAAAAACTTTTTATATGTTTGTATATTCTTGTGAACACTTAGGAAAAATAGTGTGTTTTACTTTCACCTTTCATTTTCTAAACTAGTGTATTCGTTTTCTCCTCCTGCAAAACCTCAAAACAGAATCAATTGATTCCTAGGATTTTTCTTTTCTTATTTATCTTTTTCTTATTTATTTCCTTAGTATTTTTTGTTGTTGTTGTTGTTTGTTTTTTTAGTGAGGTAGTTGGGGTTAAGCGATTGCCCAGGATCACATAGCTACAAAGTGTTACGTGTCTGAAGTTGGATTTGAACTCAGATTGTCCTAACTTAAGGCCCTGTACTTGTTTAATTCCTTAGTACTCTTAGTATTTAGAAGACATTAAATTTCTGAAAGGATACTTTTTCTCTATTAGAATACTGGTACTTTACTGTTACTCAAAAAAAAATTACATTTTTAGTTGTCTCTGGATTTTTGTGTTTATATTTTCAACTTTGTGCTCATCTCTGCTCAGTCTATTCTTTTCATCAGAAAACCACTGGCAGTCCATTTTTTTTTTCCTCTTTGTAGAAATAAATTCAGCTTTGCTGAGTAAGTTCTTATTGTAAGTTGTAAGCCTAAAACTTTCATCTTTTGGAACATTATATTAGAAATAATAGAAGCTATAAGGTCTTATGTGATCCTAACTAATTCTGTGATATTTGGATTTTTTTTCTTTATAATTGGAATATATATATATTTTTATAGGATGATTGATGTATTCTGTAGATATTACATATTCATTGTGTTCTCAGCTTCTAATACATCTGAATAGTTTTCATTTATGATTTTTTGGGGAGAGCATGTTCTGACTTTTTTTTTGTTTATTTAATATTTCTATTTTCTACAGTTATATGTAAAAGTTTTTTTATATTTGTTTTTAAAATTTTGAGTTCTAGATTCTCTACTTTCCTCTCCACCCTTATTAAGAAAGCACATTTGGTATGAAAATGTTTATAGCAACCCTTTTTGTAGTGGCAAGGAACTGAAAATTGAGCGAATGCCTGTCAGTTGGAGAATGGCTGAATAAGTTATGGTATATGAATGTAATGGAATATTATTGTTCTATAAGAAATGATGAGCAGGCTGATTTCAGAAAAGCCTGGAAAAACTTACATAAACTGATACTGAGTGAAGTGAGCAGAACCAAAAAACATTGTACACAATGACAAGATCATATCATGATCAACTATGATGGCTCCTTTTTTTTTTTAATGCATTTTATTAAAGCTTTTTAATTGCAAAACATATGTATGGGTAATTCTTCAACAATGACCCTTACAAAGCTTTTTGTTATGAATTTTCCCCCCCTATTCCCTATCCCTCCCCTAGATGGCAGGAAATCCACTACATGTTAATTATCTTAAAATATTTGACAAATCAAATATATGTATGCATATTTTGACATTTATCTTGCTGTGCAAGAAAAATTGCGTCTACAAGACAAAAAATCTGAGAAACACAATGCAAGCAAATATCAATAAAGAGCATGAAAATGTTATGTTGTGGTCCACATTTCATATCCCTCTCTCTGGATGTATATGGCCTTCTTCACTGACCAGTTGGAACTGGTTAGAAGCATTTCATTGTTGAAGAGAGATATGTCCATCAGAATTGATCATCATATAGTCTTGTTGTTGCCATGTATAATGATCTCCTGGTTCTGCTCGTTTCATTCAGCATCAGTTCATTCAAGTCTCTCCAGGCCTCTCTGAAATCATCCTGCTGGTTGTTTTTTATAGAACAATAATATTCCATAACATTCATATACCATAATTTATTCATCCATTCTCCAATTGATGGGCATCCATTCAGCTTCCAGTTTCTAGCCACTACAAAAAGGGCTGCCACAAACATTTTTCCTTCCTTTAAGATCTCTTTGGGATATAAGCCCAATAGAAACACTGCTGGGTCAAAGGGTATGCACAGTTTGATAACTTTTTGAGCATAGTTCCAAATTGCTCTCCATAATGGTTGGATCCTTTTACAGCTCCACCAACAATGTACCAGTGTCTCAGTTTTCCCACATACCTTCCAACATTCATCATTATCTTTTCCTGTCATTTTAGCCAATATGACAGGTGTGTAGTGGTACCTCAGAGTTGTCTTAATTTGCATTTCTCTGATCAGTAGTGATTTGGAGCACCTTTTCATATGACTAGAAATGGTTTTAATTTCTTCATCTGAAAATTGCCTGTTCATATCCTTTGACCATTTATTGATTGGAGAGTGGCTTGAGTTCTTATAAATATGAGACAATTCTCTATATATTTTGGAAATGAGGCCTTTATTAGAACCATTAAATGTAAAGATGATTTCCCAGTTTATTGCTTCCCTCCTAATCTTGTCTGCAATAGTTTTGTTTGTACAAAAACTTTTTAACTTAATATAGTCAAAATTTTCTATCTGGTGTTCAATTAAGAGGTCCAGTCCTTCTTTGGACATAAATTTATTCCATCTCCACTGGTCTGAGAGGTAAACTATCCTATGTTCCTCTAATTTGCTTATAATATCACTCTTTATATTTAAATCATGAATCCATTTAGATCTTATCTTGGAATGTGGTGTTAGGTGTGGGTTAAGCTCTAATTTCTTTCGCGCTAGTTTCCAATTTTCCCCGCAGTTTTTGTCAAATAGTGAGTACTTATCCCAAAAGCTGGGGTCTTTGGGTTTATCAAAGACGAAATTGCCATAGTTATTGCCTAGTTTGTCGTGTGATCCTATCCTGTACCACTGATCGACTACTCTATTTATTAGCCAGTACCAAATGGTTTTGATGACTGCTGCTTTATAATATAGTTTTAAATCTGGTAGAGCAAGGTCACCTTCATTGGACTTTTTTCATTAATTCCCTTGAAATTCTTGATCTTTTGTTCTTCCAAATGAACTTTGCTACTATTTTTTCTAGATCTGTAAAATAATTTCTTGGGAGTTTGATTGGTATGGCACTAAATAAGTAAATTAGTTTGGGTAGTATTGTCATTTTTATTATATTTGCTCAGCCTACCCATGAACACTTGATGTTTTTCCAATTGAGTAGGACCTGGCTCTTTTCAACAATGAGGTGATTCAAAGCAATTCCAATAGACTTGGGATGGAAAATGCCATTTGCATCCAGAAAGAGAACTATGTAGACTGAATATGGATTGAAGCATGGCATTTTCACCTTTTTGTTTGTTTTTTCTCATGTTTTTTTTTTTTTTTTCAATTTGGTCCAATTATTCTTGCACAATATGACAATATAGAAATATGTTTAAAAGAATTCTGCATATTTCACCTATATCAGATTACTTGCTTCCCTCTACTGCTTCTCTTATCACTTTCCCATAAGTAAGATAGATTTCTTTACCCATATTGAGTATGTATGTTATTTCATTCTATTTCTCTTCCTCTCCACTGTAAGAGCTTTTTCTTGTCTTTTTTTTATGGCATATAATTTATGCCATTCCACATCTCCCTTTCCCATTTTCCCAATACATTCCTCTCTCACCCCTTAATTTTATTTTTTTAGATATTATCCTTTCATATTCAACTCATACCCTTGCCCGCTGTCTATAAATAGTCCTTCTGATTCCATATGAGAAAATTCTTATGAGTTACAAGTATCATCTTCCCATGTAGGAATGTAAACAGATACACCTTATTAACTTCCTTATAATATATTTTCCCCGATTACCTCCTTATTTTTCTACCGAGTTCTGTGTTTGAAAATCAAATTTTTCCATTCACCTCTGGTCTTTTCATCACAAATGCTTGAAAATCCTCTATTTCATTGAATGACTACCTTTTCCTCTGAAGGATTATACTCAGTTTTGCTGAGTAGGTGATTCTTAATTGTCATACTAGCTCCATTGCTTTCCAGAATATCATATTCCAAGCCTTCTAGTCCTTTAATGTAGAAGCTGCTAAATCTTGTATAATCCTGACTTTGACTTTTCTATACTTGAATTGTTTCTTTTTATATGCTTGCAGTATTTTCTCCTTGACCTGGGAGATCTGCAATTTGGCTATAATATTCCTGGGAGTTTTTATTTTGGGATCTATTTCAGGAAGTGATTAATGGATTCTTTCAATTTATATTTTACTCTCTGGTTCTAGAATATCAGAACAGTTTTCCGTGATAATTTCTTAATTAGGTTTTTTTTTTTTTTTTTTAATCATGACTTTCAGGTAGACCAATAATTTTAAAATTATCTTTCCTGGATCTATTTTTCATTTTGGTTGTTTTTCCAGTTTTTTTTTGGTTTTGCTTTATTATATCTTGATTTCTCATAAGTCATTTATAAATTACATATATCAACTAACTTCCATTTGCTCGATTTTATTTCTTTTTTTTTTTTTTTTTTTTTGCTGAGGCAATTGGGGTTAAGTGACTTGCCCAGAGTCACACAGCTAGGAAGTGTCTGAGATCAAATTTGAACTCGGGTCCTCCTGACTTCAGGGCTGGTGCTCTAACCACTGCGCCACCTAGCTGCCCCTTCGATTTTATTTCTTAAGGAATTATTTTTCTCAGTGAGCTTTTGTACCTCCTTTTCCAACTGGCCAGTTTTGCTTTTTAAGGTGGTATTCTCCTCATTAGTTTTTTTGCATTTCCTTTTATACCATCTCAGTTCTCTTCGTAATTTTTCCTCTATTTCTCTTACTTGATTTTCAGAATCCTTTTTGAACTCTTCTGAGACCTGAGCCCAATTCTTTTTTTTTTTTCTTGGAGACTTTGAATGTAGACCTGTGAATTTGTTATCCTGTTTTAAGTGTGTATTTTGATCTTCCTTGCCACTATAATAACTTTTAATGGTTAGAAACTTTTTTTTGTTGCTTGCTCACATTACTCGGTTTTTAATCCTTTACTGATTACTTCCTTATGCTTCTGAGAATATCCAGACTTTAAAAAAAAAAAATCATCATCTTGAAGCAATCAGTGATTACTAAATTATCTTTTCTTGTTCTGTTTTCCAGGCCAGTTATTTTTTTTTTATACCTGATATCTTACATTTTCTTCCATTTTTTTTTCAGTTTTTTGATTTTATCCTTATATTTTTTCCCTGTTGCATGGAGTCATTGATTTTTGATTGGTTTATTCTAGTTTTCAAGGAGTCTCTCCCTCTCTTTCTCCCTTTCTTTCTCCCTCGTTCCTCCCTCTGCATTCTCTGTTCTCCAGCTGCCCCCCACTTACTTTCAAAAAGTAAGAAAAATATTGCCTGCTTTAGCTATATCATCTTAAAAAATATACCTCACTATGTACTCCAAGTCCATCACTTCCTTGGAAATAGATGAATAGCATGTTTCATTATGATTCTTCTGGAACTGTGCATTGGTCATTGTACTGATCAGAATTCTCAAATGTTTTAAATTTTTTTTATAGTATTGTTTTAAAATAATTGTTCTCCTGTTTCTGCTCACTTCATTTTGCATCAGTTCATGTGTGTGTTATCGGAGATAGTTTCTTTGAAACTATCCCCTTCATCATTTCTTACAAAACAGTTCTATCAGATTTAAACGCCATAATTTATCTAGTCTTCCCTCACTTCATAGGCTTCCTTCGCTTTCTACTTCTTTGCTACCCCAAAAAGAGATGCTACAAATAGTTTTGTATTTATGGGTCTTTTTCCTCTTCATTTGATATCTTTGGAATATAGATGTAGTAGTGGTATCATTAAATTAAAGGGCATGCTCAGTTTAATAGCTTTTTTTGTACATAGAATCAAATTGCTGTTCAGAATTCAGACCAGATCACAACTCTACCAGCATTACTTTAAAGTACCATTACTAGTCATCACGTTAGCATTTAGCATTTGTCATTTGTCATTTTCCTTTTTGGTTATCTCTGCCAGTCTGATGAATGTGCAGTAAAACTTCAAAATTGTTTTAATTTGTATTTCTCCAATTATTAGTGATTTAGAGTATTTTTGAATATAGCTATTCATAGCTTTGATTTCTTCCTCTGAAAACTTCCTTTTATATATATCCTTTGACTATTTATTTATCAATTGGGAAATGGCTTTTATTTTCATAAATTTGAACCATCAAAGAAACTTTCTACAAAGATTTTTTTTTTTTTTCCATTTGCCTTCTCTTAATTTTAGCTGCTTTGGCTTTTTGTTTGTTCAAAATCTTTTTAATTTTACATAATTATAATTTTCCATTTTATTTTCAGTGAACCTAGCTCTTGTTTTATTATGAATTCTTTCCTTATTCATAGATCTGATAGATAATTTTTTCATGTTTTAATTTGTTTATTTTGTCATTCTTTTTGTCTTGTCATATAACCCATTTGAAACTTCTCTTGATAAATAGTGAGATATATTAGTTTATACCTTTTCTCCTAGATTGCTTTTCAGTTTTTGTTGAATAATGAGTCTTGCCTCATAGCTAGAATCTTTGAGTTTATCAGATAGATCAGATAGGCTACTGTGCTCATTTGTTTATGTGTATTGTGTACCTCATCTATTCCACTTATCAACTTTTATTTCTTGCTCACTACCAAATTGTTTTGATATCTATGGCTCTGTAATGTAGTACTGCTAAGTCTCCTCCCCACCCCACCTTTTTATTAATTAATTTCATATTCTTTACCTCTTGTTCCTCTGGATGAATTTTGTTGTTATTTTTTTCCATTTTTGAAATGTAATCCTTTAGTAATTTGATTGGCATGGCACTACATAGGTAAATTAATTGTTTTTTTTTTAATTTTTATTTATTTATTTATTAATACTTTGTATTTGCAAAACATATGTATGGGTAATTCCTAAACATTAACCCTTACAAAACTTTCTGTTACAAATTTTCCCCCCTACTCCTCACCCCTCCCCTAGATGGCAGGATATCCACTACATGATAATTATATTAGAATACTTAAGAAATCGAATATATGTATAGTTATTGCCACACATCATTTTTTTTGTGCAGGAGAAATCGTATCTACAAGAAATAATAATCCGATAAAGGAAATACAATGCAAGCAAACCTCAATAGAGAACATGAATATGTTATGTTGTGGTCCACATTTCACATCCCTCTCTCTGGGTGTATATGGCTTTCTTCACTGAACAATTGGAACTGGTTTGAAGCATTTCATTGTTGAAGAGAGTCACGTCCCTTAGAACTGATCCTCATATAGTATTGTTGTTGCCGTGTATAATGATCTCCTGGTTCTGCTCATTTCACTCAGCAACAGTTCATGCAAGTCTCTCCAGGCCTCTCTGAAATCTTCCTACTGGTCGTTTCTTACAGAGCAATAATATTCCATAACATTCATATACCATAATTTATTCAGCCACTCTCCAATTGATGGGCATCCATTCAGTTTCCAGTTTCTAGCCACTACAAAAAGAGCTGCCACAAACATTCTTGCACATGTGGGGCCCTTTCCTTCTTTTATGATTTCTTTGGGATATAAGCCCAATAGAAACACTGCTGGGTCAAAGGGTATGCACAGTTTGATAACTTTTTTTTTTTTAATTT